>MUZH01003242.1:0-10780 GCA_003012965.1 Juglanconis oblonga
GGGGAGATGAGAGGATCTGGCTGGACTGATCAGGAGCAAGACTGTGTGCGTTGTTCAAGGCTGTGACATTCACACCGCTACCCCTACCGGTAGCGCGACTACCTGCTCGTTGGTGAGGTATCCGCAGTCCTCTACCAAAGCCACCGTGTGCCCGTCGCCGCTCTGGTCCTCGGTCAGGCACAGCTCCGAGGCGGCGTTGATCAGGTTGCCGGAGATGAAGTAATCCCACCTGTTCGCCCTCCCAGCATTGCATGCAGACGCCTGCGACACAACCTTCCCGTCTTGGACTGTGATGCACTTGTCCGAGTTCAAGAGGCTGTGGACGTGTCCGTCCGGCTTGACACTCCAGACCTGACCATCCGCCCCGGCGCAAGGCACCCAGCTCACCGTACCGTTCGTCGAGTCCGTGAGACAGCTCAGCGAATAGGTGTTGAAGATCATGCCGGTGGGGATTGAGCGGATGGCATCGCCGGGGGTGGGATTCGAGAGACGGAACACTCCTGTGCCATGGGAAGGAATGTCTTGGGCCGTGATTCCAGCCTCGCTCAGCGACACGGTCGTGTTCTCCCCCGTCCAAAGGTCCCGAACGACAATGCTCGACGGCGTAGACAGCTCGTCCGGGAAGATGCCGATCCTCGCCCACGACACGTCCAGGTCCGCCGAGAAGTTGCCCCGATTCAGCACCGCGACCAGCCTATCCCCATTATACAGACTCTTGGTCAACACGTCCCACGTGCCATCCTGGCTAACCAACGTTGCCTGCTGCACCAACGGATCCTGATCGACCGCAATCAGCTCCCTGTTCGTAAGATACTCGACTTCCACCGCCGTCATGTTCAACACGTCGGTGCTCAAAATCAGAGGCGCACCCAAACTACACCACAACGCAAAATGACTCCGCCTCTCCTCATCCGTATAGTCAAAATGATCCACGTTCAGAAAATCCGGATCATTCACATATCCGGGCCGCTGGAACCGCGCCAGCCGCACCTCCTGCCCGTAGTTGAACAGCACCGAGTCCCACCCCGTGATGTCGGGCCAGTAGTTGGTGCTGTTCCACACCAGCGTGTCGCGCGAGTGGCGCGCCAGCTGGCCGTACTGCGGCACCCACGTCATCACCGCGTACCAGTCGGTCAGGTTGGCGGCCTCGGCGAAGTAGGCGGGCGCGGATTCCGAGAAGGCCATCTGGTTCGGATGCATAGCCGAGAGGATGGCGTGCCACTTGCCGTAGACGCGCTTGTAGGCTGCCTCGGTGGTGTCGGGCATGTTGCACCCGTCGAGCTTGAGATACTCGAAGCCCCAGTCCACAAAGGTCTGCGCGTCGAGCTCCTCGTACCCGTACGCGCCCGGGAAGCCGCCGCAGGAGAGGTTGCCGGCGTCGGTGTAGATGCCGGGGATGAAGCCCTTGGATTTGATGAAATCGGTGAGCCAGGGCAGACCGTGCGGGAATTTGACGGGATCCCACTGCATGCTGCCATTTGCGGCGCGGGTCATGAGGGACCACTCGTCGTCGAGGTTGAGGCGGTTGTAGCCCGCGGCGAGGAGGCCTTGGGAGATCATGGCTTCTGCGGTCTGGACAAAGAGGGACTCGTTGAGCGCGCCCATGTAGCGGGACCAGTCGTTGAAGCCCATAGGTGGCAGAGGAGAGAGGAGGCCGGGCGGGTCGAAGGCTGCGCTGACGGCGGACGCCGCCAGGAGGAGTTGGGTGGCCATTGTGAGGAGCAGCAGCATCGCCGTTGGTGGTGAGAGACGAGAAGCCAGTGCTCCTTGGATGGGTTCACCCGGGTAGGTAGTCGTCAAGGAACAAGAAGACTCGGTGATATCAGAATGCGTCTGCCATCACATACGATCTGTGCCCGTGCCCGTCCCTGCCGAGCGCCTCCTTCTCCTCAATAAGGGCGTGATGATCTCGCTAGGCGTGTCGAGGTTACATGGTGGACAGGGAGGGACGCATTATCGCGCTAGTCGAACCATCAGCTGGCTGCATATTAGGTACTATGGTAGGTAGCAAAGGATGCTCAGCCCAGCGGGCAAGCCCGTGGATAAGCTGTGCGGTTGGGTGGCCGGGCCGGGAGCGGGAGCGGGAGCGGGGTTGATGCAGCCGGTCATCCTTCTTGCAAGCCATCCATGCCGTTTGCGGAGCCGCCCCCGCAGGTGGCTTGCACGTTTTGCAGCTGGAAACATCTGGAAACATCATCAAGTCGCTGAAAGACTGCCAGTGCCCAAGAAAGACCCAGATGGCATGGCATATACATGTTGATGATGGGTTTCCCTCAGCAGATTGGCGTGCCCTTTGCTAAACAAGACTAATATAAGCAAGCACAATCCACAGAGACGTATGTATTTGTGCATTTATGTATTTATGTATTTATGTATTTATAAATTATGTCATGACCCACACGGTGCACTGGGCCTTGCTTCCGGCTCGTGGCACATTTGTTTCGATATTGCAACGTTCCATTGTCTAAGGCGGTCCGACGAGAATATATATGGGTGTCGTGGACGAGGTGAGCGTGGGACAGTGCCCGCACAGTCTGTCCACCTTGAGTCCGCTGCAGCCACGGGCAAGCATTGACAGTGCGAAAGACGCAGGTCTCACCCCGACCACGACCAGGGGGTCCCAACGTTAAATCAACCTTACGCCTTCTCTTCTGGACAACCATCCTGGTCATATCAACCAGCTCTTTCAGATTGACCACGAAGCAACTTTGCAAATTGAGATCGAATAGTTCTACTCTCCCATAAAAATACACCATGACTGCCACATCCCTCCTCGACCGCCTCAACCGCGACGGCTTCGTCGTCATCCCCTCCGCCGTCAAGGGTGACCAACTCACCAATCTCCGCGCCGCCACCGCAGAAGTCACCACCCTCGCCCGCCAAGGGAAATGGCCCAGCGTGCGGACCCTGCCCAAGCAGTTCCCACCATGGCCCAAGAACTCCCCCGAGGTGGCGAAAGAGCACGGCATCTGGGGCGTGCAGGGCATGATGCACCCGGACCTGCCCAACAGCGCCACCTTCGTGGACATGTACTTCAGCGACGCCGTCGTCAACCCCACCAAGGAGCTCCTCCAGTGCACCGACGACGAGCTGGTCATGGAGCTGTTCAACCTGCTGGTGCGGCCGGACGAGGACTTTGAGCTGCGGTGGCATCGTGATGACATCCCTGCGACCGCGACCGCCGAGGAGGAGCTGGAGAGGTTGAAGCAGCCGGCGTACTCGGCGCAGTGGAACCTGGCGCTGTATGACGATGCGAGCCTCATCGTCGTGCCGGGGAGTCACGCCCGGCCGAGGACGGAGGTGGAGAGGAACGCCGATCCGTTTGAGAAGGAGATCCCCGGACAGTTGATCGTGCAGCTGAAGGCCGGGGATGTGGTGTTTTACAACAACAACATCCTCCATACGGGCAGGTACACCTCCAAGAAGGAGAGGATGACGCTGCATGGAAGTGCGGGGCATGTAGCTGGGTCGACGCTGCGGGCGAGGAATGTCTTGCAGCATGGGCTGAGGGACTGGATTGATCGCGTCGATTTCAGTCAGTTGGATGAGAAGACGAGGGCGAGGGCCGAGAAGATGAAGGCCAGCTTGGTCAAGATGGGTCAGGAGGCTGGCGATGTCGGCTATTCGCTGGATGGGTGAGGTTGGCCATGTTCAAGGAGGGGAAAGCAACGCATCACCAGGCCCGCTTCCAAAGCGCAAAGTATCCAGAGTCTAAGGATTCCGGTAAAGTAGGTAAAGACGTACTTCAACCCGGCACCGGACTCTGGACCAGAAAGCTATCGTGCTTTCCCGAAAGAAGCTCTCATTCACAACGCTGTTCACTCTAAGTGTCTTCTGGCGGTTGAGACTTTCACTTTCGGCCACACCTCCATGAGGACGGATGGAAGATGGCGATAGCAGCACGGATGGGTTGGTGCCTCCTTCATCGTCCCGGTAGCCAGTCACCCATCTATGTTCACACACTCTCTCTTCAACCGAGAAGCTGATTTCACTTCTTTTCTTCTTCCTCGCACCATATATAAACAGCCCAGATTTCTGATCCTGCTGATCGTAACCACCCATCAAACTTCCACACATCGCTTGGTTGACACTTGAATCTCCAGCGTCAACAACTTTCGTCTGTTCCAGCCTATCGATTCCCATCAAATATTCCATCTACTTCTTGATCCTCTCTCACCAGACTCTTCAAACCCTCAATATATTCGCAGCAATCTTCACCAGCCCATTGACGCCTTCTTCGCATCGTCCCTTTCCCAAATCACATACAATTGAAGATGTCCAGCAACAAGATGTCCTCCAAGAAGGCTGTCACTGCGATCTCTAAGCGCCAGATTGGCCACCCTTCCGTCGTGATCCGCAACAACAAGTCGGATCTCCAGTAAGCCTCACTTCGCCTCCTCCAGAAACCCTCAGCTAACAGTATTCCAGCTATCTCGAGACCGGAATCTACTCCGACATCGTCGTCGTCTGTGGTGACAAGCAGTGGAACGCCCACAAGGCCTTCCTGGACCGCTGCCCACGCTGGGACTCCGAGATGCTTGAGTCGCGATCCAGGCTCACCATCGGAGGATTCCAGCCATGGGAGGTCGAGTTCCTTCTCCGCTACGCCTACGATCCTCGTAAGTCTCGTAGCCACCAAAATCTCCCGGGCTGCCCCTTAGTCGGACTGCGCTGCTTTCACCCGCTCCATCAGTTTCATTTCATGTACTAATCCCGAGGTCTACAGGCATGACGGTCGCGGACCTGAAAGACTGCAAGAAGAGTCATCCTCTCGGCAGCGGTCTGGACATGAAAGTGCGCATCGCTCAGATCGCCGCATTCTACGCCGCCAAAGGCCTCGAAGAGCTGGCGATCGACGCCCTGAAGGCCCACCTCGATGTCGGCAAGGACGCCAACAAGGCCGTCCTCGACACACGCGTCGGAAGCCGGGGCGCAAAGAACATGACTCTCGCGATCCGGAGCGTCTGGGGCGATGAGCGGGGTGTGAACACCAGCCGGGAGGTCCGGGACATCCTCTCCGACGCGTGCCGCATCGCTGCGCCCCAGCTGCACAAGTTCGACGGCTTCTGCAGGACGCTGAAGGATGTCGGGGATGGCGAGCTTCGGGCTACGTGTGCCTACGCCGGGTGCAAGACTTGTCCTTGGATCTGAGACGAGATCGACAGTCATCCAGATCTTTCAGAGGCCTGGGCTTAGACCGCGATCCAAAGTCAGGTTGCATGGAGAGGGGCAATGATCGGCGAAATAGCATGCGATGTCTAGGATGCTCTGGAGATGATGGCATTTAAACAAACAGACTGGATCCAGAGCATGGACACGACACAAGACATAATACTAGACTCATAAGAATATTTCAAAGTGCGATGCAAGGGAGGGATAGGGATTCACACTACTGCCGATCGTTGATTTAGGGAATGGTTCGACATTCTGATAGCAAATTCTTCGTGATGGGAATGATCGGAAATCAATTGACTCTTATTTGTTATTGGAAACATCATGCTCCCATTCCCTTCTTCGCTGGTGTAAATGATTCCTCCTGTGCTGCCTGTTCCCTGCGAAAACACACGCAGCATTATTTCTCGGAGAACTCTCAATTTAGATTACAGAGCAGAACTGAATTTATGCATATCTACTTAGTAGGTCAAGGACAGTCTCTTCGTCGATGAGACAGAGCGGCTCGGCCACGCGTCTGGACAGCATTCAGGCCAGTCACGCGTGTTCACATCGCGCAAATTGTCTTCTACCATTCTCAGAACTTGAAGCAGCTAGGAGCTGAGGAGCTGAAGAAGCACCTTTCCGAATTTTTAGCCATAAGTGAAGAGGAGTAAGGACGGTAACCTAGGTCCTTCGTCCGTCGTCTCGGTAGCCATCCACGTGCACCCGTCTATATAGGTAACCTCTCTTCCTTCAACTCTGGAGTTGATTTCTCTTTCATTTCTTCTCAAACCACAACCGTGGTTCTAACTGTAAACTTTACGACACTAATCATAAATTGTATATGAATCTTTTATCACGCAGCAATCATTCGACAGTTTCCCTCTGGACTGAACGTCTTCCACGCGCCTCATCGCCTCAGATTCTATAGACACATCCCTCGACAACGAGCCTCATCTGTTACTCGATCAAGATACTACTTATTCGTTTTCGTGCAGACCATAAAGTCCCTATAGATATCGGAACGATAGTGAGTAGTAAAACCGGAAGGTCTACGCGATTGCGGAGACACTGAACCGGGACCCTGTAGGGCAGTGAAGGTACCTTGGGGGGCGTAGAGCGAAAGCACGGACCACCTCACTGCACTACAAAACGCACCTAGCTTCGGGTTTGAAAGTAGCTGCAGTTGAGAAAATAAAACCACGAGACCACGGAACAACCTGACCAATATTTATTCCCTACAGACTCAAAATACTGTTCACCAAACGGCATTGGAGGCACACGACGGGATGGGAGGGATATGGGGGACTCGTTGCTTACGAGCAAAGGGTGAGAACATCGACGAGGTTGCTTGTGGCGAATGATGGCTCCATGGTCAAAGGGATTAAGGTTTCAACAGCGGTAAGCCATGTAGTTCCACCATAAACGCATACCTTTTTGCTATATAGGTAGTTGACACTCGATTCACCAGGGGAACATTCTTAGTCGTCATTTGGACTTAGTCATCCACCTCGAATACACATTTATCCTCCCCCTAAGAGTACTGTATCACGTTAATTTCAGCCGTTGAGAGACTTGCCTTAGTGCGACTTGATGAGAGCGGACCGTATCTAGGTAGTATAATGCATCAATTCATATTGAAGGCCAGGGTGCTTAACCAGTAATAAGCCAGCAGGCTTTGCGGAATAACCACAAGCCTGTGTATTTTACAAACGGGACTATGGACTTCGGGCATTCTTTTAATGGTTATGATTCTTTCCTTTGGTGTGAGTTTTCGCCGATCACGTTCCATACCTAGGTACCTGCATTGAGCATCGAGGACTATCACGAGGTGTATTCTGTCGGAAGCAGAGACTTCTGAGGGGTCCCGGATCTTTCAACGGGATGAAGGGGCGCACTGTGATGATAATAAGGTTGGCAAGAGCCTTATACATCCTGCCAGGTTGAGGAATACTCTGAAATTTGGACGGCGAGTCTCTTCTTCTGTCCCGGATTCACTCAGCCCTGTCCAACAACAGGAGCTATTTTTTTCACCTTTGTCTTCACTGCCACCGTAACGCCATTCCCAAGTCAGTGAGTACTCAATAGCCCTGTCCGTCCTTTTTTTTTTTTCCACAGCTGTTGCCCCGTCCAACCTTGTGAAAAAGTCCAGGGCATTGGACAGGCATTAGTGAATACAGCGTCCTATCTCTGCCGCCGGTCCCCGGCCCTTCAACTATATAAGTCCCGTCTCTGCAACTCAACTTCAACCTCTTCGTTCCTTCTCCCAACCAAAACACTCAATCTTGAGAGACTTCAGGGCTGACTTCTGAGATCTTCCATCTATCACCAACCGACTGTTCTCTGTATCAAACTCCAGCTTGTCACGATTTGACCGAGACGTCTTCATTCCCGTCCATCCACTCTTCTTATTTCCACAGTCTTCCTGCCCGCACAAACCCC
This sequence comes from Juglanconis oblonga, assembly GCA_003012965.1. Lineage (NCBI taxonomy): Eukaryota > Fungi > Ascomycota > Sordariomycetes > Diaporthales > Juglanconidaceae > Juglanconis > Juglanconis oblonga. Next base: position 7,597 of record MUZH01003242.1, read on the forward strand.
AAAGCACTCTTCATCAGTGTTCCAATTCTTTTTGAAGACACAGTAGACATGGCGCCTACCAAGAACTGCGCCGCCGCTGCTCAGAACCAGCTTGGCGACCCACGGGTTGTTATTCGCAATGACAAATCCGACCTCCAGTGAGACTCTTTGCTACCTCTCGCATATTCTCGCCACGCTGATATCGTTTCAGGTACCTCTACAGCGGAAAGTACGGTGATTGCACCGTGAAGTGCGGCGAGAAGACCCGTGAGGCTCATAAAGCCTTCTTGAGCCGCATTCCTCGGTTCTCGAGCAAAGCTCTTGCAACCCAGGATACTTTTAGCTTCGATGGTTTTGAGTCATACGAGGCATTCTGGCTACTGGAGTGGGTATACTCCCCAAATACAAGTGAGTTTTCCCACGAAAGAGAACAATAGTCGTGTCTATCAATGTCGGTACGCTAATAAATATCATCGCCAGCCCAAAAGCTCGACATACGCAGCCTTTCAGCCCGTCACCCAAACAAGAACGGCCTAGACACTAGCGTTCGTCTGGCCCAGATTGCCAATTTCTACCACCTCAAGGGTCTGGAGAAGGCAGCGCTCATCTCACTCAAGGCCCGCTGCGCCAAACTTGCCAAAGATTCTAGCGAGCATCTCGAGTCGTGGGGTAACCCCGATTTCCCGTCGGTCCTTGAGGAGGCCATCCGTTCAGCTTTCAGCGAGGAGCGGGGGCCGTGCACTACAGGCAAGGTCAAGTGGTACCTGTGCGAGCTTGTCCAGAAGCACAAGATCTACTTGCACACTTCATACTCGTTCTGTAAGGCCCTCGGGGAGCTCGACCCCAAGCTTCGCGAGCGGTGCATCCTCGAGGGGTGCGAGAACTGCACTTGGGTAGAGTCTGCTTTGCGCTTGGCTTAGGTAGCTGCCTTATTTTGATCACGGTCATTTCGAAGGTGCTTCATTAGCTGATATATGGCGTGCGGGCACCAGCGCTGTCATCATAAGCGCTCCCCCAGTGTGTGGCGTTGAAGGGGAGCCATTTGGGTCCTCGCCTCTTGCCCAAGATTCCAACCAGGACTAAGCGACGACCAAATTATTGGTCAATAGGATTTAGAAATTTCGGGTCTTCATGTCGTGGCTGATCAAGTCGATTGATGGTGGGTAAAGGGGAGGGGGATGAGACATTCTCAGGGATCACGGAGGAGTTGATAGTGTCACATTTCTTCAAGATCACACTCAGCTCGTGACACCAATTCAACAAACAATTACTTACATCTCCTCTCTGACCCTCGATCATAATCTCTATCAGCTTTGGGCATTTCAATAGGTAGGCAGATGCCCATACACATCAACCACAAGATCGTCTAGAGACTTCCAAGTGGCATGATCCTTCTGCATGACTGAAAAATAAAACTGAAATGGCGAGGTGAAGAAAGTGAACAATGGAGTTATCGGATTCTCGTTGAGACTTGGGCATGGAGATGGGTAACATGCAAGTGATAATGGATGGCTGGCCGGGGTCTCTCGTCTCAAAATCACCAAGAAGCCGTCCTGCTCAACGAAAGCTAAGCCAGTGCATCTTTCTCGCCTATGTGATGTTTTCCATATGTCAAATGACGACCAAAATTTTTATATAACCAGATATCTATGCTTGAGTATTCATAGCTGTCGCTTACTTCTATACACCATTTCTCCCGAGATCTTGCGTGGACTCATCAAAAGGAGTGTTGGCATCTGTATATAAATATCCACTCTAAATACGGGCCATAAAAAAACGGGCTGGACATGCCGTATTGTTCCTCTTGCAAGATAACAGATTCTTTCTATACTAATCATAGACACTCTACAGTAAAGACGGAAAGCCATAGTATCCAATTATTTAGATTCATTGACCAGTCTATAGACGCTATGAGGACTAGGAAGGTAGTTCAGGGTGCAATCTATAAATTAATTTTGGAATCAATCTTGAAACTCAGTAGCGACAAGATGGCCCGACCGAACGACATGGGACGAGACCGTCCGAGAACGTCCACCAGTCTGGCGAGACAGGACGGGACGGAGAGTCTACCTCGAGTCACCCTGGTCATTGGTTACACTATATGTTCCAACGTCGGTGGTCCTCATGGAGTGTTGCTGCTAGGTACCTATATCTATACTGCGAGACATATACTTCATGACGCCATATGGCCGTTGAGTTCAAAAGTCATCATCCCGAGGTCAGCTGTTATGAGAGAAGAAAACTTGAGTAGTCTCGTTCCTCTCTACGCTTTTTAGACTCTTGAACACTGAACTGGCGTGTAAGATATCAGTATAGCGTTCTTACTGGACTTACTTGGCCGCTTGCGTCGAAGCTTCACACATATCTGTCGCGATGACAGGGTCGTCACAACCTATGAGTGCCTTCAAGGTTTGTTGTCGACGTGAACGCTCGTCTAAGATCTTAGTCAGCCGTCGCCCGCGGCCGAGTGAATTGGTGATAGCTTCACTGCCGTGGAAATATTGCCGAGCTGGAGGGAACTGCAACTTGAATAGCCGTTCTCCTTCAAGTTGAACGATTGTCCCACCTCGACCTGCTATTTAAAACTCCTTTATCTTTCTCGTATAGGATCACTCATTTTTGTTATTTCTTGACCTTCTTCCAACAAACAACTATCACGGCCTTATCTAAAGTGTGTTGATCGTATTTCTCATTGAAAATTTCATCAAGCTTCCGTAAGTCACGGTCTATTGCCATCCCTGAGATACTTCCCTATCTTTCATATTTTGTCTTTACATCCCCGGCGTCCTCGCCTCCTGAAAAAATCCCTCTGTCGTAACAGTCGCATCCTGTTCCGACCATGTTCCCCGTGCATTCGAATATCTTGCCGTTTCACGAGTACCACTCGTACTCGCATAGGATAGCCCTGCGCCCTGGCAAGCGCTCTCCCAACGACAGTCTGAAGTGAGCCCCAACCCTCTCCTTATCGATGATTCGCAAAATTATCTTTGGAAAGGTAGCTAATAACTCTTCAGCCTCCTCCGCAGCGGAAACGGCGCCAACTGCCGGGTCGTCTGCGATGGCACGCATGACCTGGAAGACTCACACCTCCATCATCGCCAGCTGTCTATCCTTGTACAAGAGGATGAACTTCAAGGACCGCACCATCACTCTCGACGCCTTTAAGTGGTTTGAGTGTGACTGGGTCCTGCAGTATCTGTACCAG
>MUZH01003243.1:0-10821 GCA_003012965.1 Juglanconis oblonga
GGCGGGAGAGGTGCCGGCAGCGGCGCTGGTGGCGGTGCCACTGCCGCCATGGACGCCCTGGGAGGGCATGGCCTTCAGGTGCGCGGGGACTTTGTTAGCATTGACGCGCAAGGTGACGACCAAAGACGGGCCGGTGGGGGCGGCAGAGGCTGGCTGGCTGAAGGAGACCGTGGGGGTAGTGGAAGCCGAGGGCTGAGTGGGAGCCACAGGGGTGGTGGAGGAGGAGGCCACAGCCGTGGTGGAGGCCACAGGAGTGGTAGGGGCCAAGGGCTGGGTAGGAGCCGAGGGCTGGGTAGGAGCGAGGTTGGCCTGGCCAGGAGAGGGAGGGGGCGAAGGCGAGGGGGTGTGATATTCCAAGAGGGATTCCATGATGGATGCTTGGTGGTTAGGTTGAGGGGTGCGTGGTGAGTGGTGGTGTGGTTGAGAAGATGTGAGCTCAAACAAAACAGACCAGACTGGTATTTGGAGTTGAAAGCCCCCAGGTTATATATTTCTCTGGCATGGGCGACTAAGCACCACGATGTCGTGGGACACGACATATTGTGGTGTTGAAGGGATCGCGACAGCAGCTCATAGAACCAGCCGGTGGCGGAAGGGGAGAGTGCAAACGGAAGACCACGGATCATGACTTACAGAGGGGGTGTCACCTGCCTTGGTGACCTTTGTCTGATCATCTTGGCCAGCCATGGAGATGTCTTGCTCAATGGGGCCCTGTTGCTGGCTGCTCTCTGTCGCAAAGGTCGGGATGCCCTCAGCCTGGACAGCTCCAGAGGCGTCCGCGCCAGAGGGGTTGAGGGTGGTATCAGCCATCTTGAACAGTCAATTGGATGATGAGAAGCTGTGTAGGGGATGTGAGAGTAGATGGTGTGGTTTCGACGATGTTGGGATGTTGTGTGCAAGTATCGTCGAGGGGCTGTTTTGTTGGAGGAGAGAAGAAGGTTGGTGATGGGACTCGGCCGAGTCTGCCACAAGCTAATTTGTACTTTGTATATGCAGACTTTAGCAGGGATGGGGGCCAGGGACGGGGGGACAGGGATCATGCAGAACACGCTAAGTCGCGTGAGTTTAATGACATCAGTCGCGTTCCTTTGTCAGCCTTTGCAGATTGACTAGCCCGTCATTCCATCTAGTTGCTTACTGCTTGCTACTTGCTGCTTGCCTGGCCACCAAAATGCCAGATTCCATTCCTTTTTCTCTAGGTACTTTCAATGCAGTTGTCCATCCTGCACAATGGACGCCTTTGTGCGCAGAGCCGGGCCCTCCAAGCCTCGACTTCGAGAACCCCTGGCTGACATCTCCAACCCAAGTGAGGCCAAGATGACTACGACTGGGCGACCGGCGAAGCGACGGAAGACGGAGGACTCGAGAGGAGAGGACAGCGAGTTTGATGATGTCGACGAGACATCGTCTGAGACATCATCTGACGAGCAGGTCAAGCCTCCTGCCAAGCCAGCACCGACACGGAGACGCGAAGTCATACCGGATTCGGAAGATGAGGAGGACCATGATCTGTCCACGCACCACCACGAGACGGCTCTCGAGAGCGCGCTTCCTCATGTGACGGAAGATGAGGAAGCAATAGAGGAGTACGAGGCAATGAGAGCCTCTCAGTTAAGTGCTGAGGAGCAGAACGGCCCTCCCAGCTCTGATGTCGATCCGAGGAAGTGGGTCAGAGGCAAGAGCTCCATCTATGTAGACGCATTCAATCTCGCCCTAGACACGGTACTTGAGGACGAAGCCCACCTGTTCGATGAGAAGGAGAAGGCCGTATTTGAGGAGTGGCGTGGCCTGGATTATGAGGCTCAGTACCTATACGTCCGTCTGTTCTTACGCAAGACCAGTGCTTGGCATCGACAAGACCGCCTAGGATATCACAGCGATATTTCAGACCCCAATGCCGCCATTGCGACCCTGCAAGAGCCTCGAAACCTTCCAAGCATTTCTCCCAAGGAGGCTGCTGAGGCTGAGGGAAATGTGGCAGGCGTTGCTCTGCAGGAGTGGTCTCTTGGTGAGACCTTCACCTTCGCTGACTCGTCCGAGCATTTCATCACCTCCGTGGACGAAGCTGCCGCGCTCTTGAGTCTTGATGAGCTGAAGTCGCTGGCGAAAGAGGGGAAGGTACAGGGCAAGAACAAGGCTGATATTCTGAGGAAGCTGCTGCGTATGAGCTCCCAGCAGAGCGGACTGTTGTCCCTGGGTCTAAGACGGCAGAGCACCAACGGTTCAATCGACTCTCGCGATCGTGACGAGGGCGGTGAAACACCTGATCCAGACCGCGCCCTGGACTCGAATCGCAATAAGCACTTTCTCACAAAGATCCTGGCCATCACCGGACCTTGCATTCGGATATCACCATCCGTCTTCAAGCTTTTCGAGCGCGTCCATCTTGTCTTCTACCGGTCGACAGAGTGGACCGAAAAGTCTCTGACCACTATAATCTTGGCCAAGATCTCCAGGAGAAACTTCCCACAGTATATTGTCGACAGGACATCCAACATCTTCCCCGACCGGCGGGCTTTGCTGGAATTCGAGCAGGCCATGAGGCTGGAATTCGCCGTGGACCAGGTTCTCGAATTCAATGGTCCGCCAGGAGAGGAAGGCTACCGACGTGTTCTTGAAATTTTCGACGGTGTTTCTGCACACTGGCGAAAACTGCTGGAAGAGGAGCGGCGAAAGGAGGAGAAGGTGTATGAATATGGCGAGGGAGGATACTTGCGCCGGTTCAATGCTGCTCATGCTTACACCAGAATAGCACACAAGGCTGCTTACGTCTACGGCCGCCTACATGAGTATCTGTTGGAGCATGCTCTCCTCACAGAGCTCCTTGAACAGCGCCTCTTCCAGATGGCTCGGCGAGGATCATGGTACCAGCGCAAGGCCCTGCTAGAAGAGCACTACATGTTCGAGGTAGATCCCCAGCCGAGATTCGCGGATGTCGAGCAACAGAAGAAACACTGGCGTCGCGTTGCGGTCACAACATGCGAGGCCGCCCTCGAGGATCGGGACTGCCATCTGATCTACCACTACGACCTTCAGAAGCGTCTCAACAAGCTCGAGAAACGCCTCCGAATCCCAAAACGCCTGCAGCACGATTTTGGCCACATCAGCTTCCACAAACCCGAAGAACACACCGTGGCCGGCATCCAACTCAAACGCGACGATCCCACAGCCGGCAAGCGCGGCGGGACATCTACCAAGACCATCTGGGTCGACGAAGCCGAAGGCGGCGGCGAGTGCAGCGTCGAAGCAATGTGCCTCTCGCACTACCGCAGCCAAGGCTGGAAAGGCTACCACTCGGAAGGCGGCATCCTGCGCACCCTCTTCGCCTACCTCTTCTACGACATTCTCTTCCTCTACATCCCCAACGTCTTCCAGACCGCCTACCAAACCTGTCCGCTCGATCTCCACACCGACGCCTTCTACCCCACCCGCGCGAGCGAGATCAACCACCGCCTCGTGGCCATCGCCAACGGCGACGCCCCGCGCATCATCTGCGAGGTGGACGCCGCGCACCGGGAGCGGCGGACGTGTGTTGTGGGGCTGAATTGGGACTATGAGCTGGAAGATCTCGTCGATCTGGCGGGGTGTTTCCGCGGCGAGGCGCTTGCGGCCGTGTGTAAGGTCATGGCGCAGGAGTATCGCCAGCGCGGCGGCGGGGTGCCGGACTTGATCCTCTGGCGGATGGAGCCGGCGCCGGAGTGTATGTTTGGGGAGGTGAAGAGTGCGAACGATCGGCTCAGCGATACGCAGCGACTGTGGATTCATGTTCTGACGGGGGCGGGGGTGAGGGTGGCCTTGGTGAATGCTGTCGCTGGGGAGGTTAGGAGTGTTGAGTGAGGATCGTGGCTTGTTGTCACTGTCTGAACCGCTGCATATCCGGAGGAAGACACCGGTTTCTCGTCTTGAGAGCAAATCAGCCCCAGAGGCTATCGGCAGTAGGGAAGAACGTCATGGACATACGATGAGGAACACATGATTCATGATCACCGACTTCCACGATACGTCCTCCGTACAAGGCATCTGGGGTTCCCCAGGGTGGGCTCCATGAATGACACAGAGAAGCCATTTATCGAGGTTACACTCGAATATTACGCAAAGCGTTTCGAGGAGCTCCCAGCAGATCTGGCAACGGAGCTATTACCAAACATGATGTTTCCATGCTTCACAAAGGTCCCTTTTTCACCCCCCCCCACCCACCACCCCCGGTTCTCCTTGCAAAGAAGAGCAAAGCATGTATGCTTTCATAAAACAAAACGACCGGAGCCTAGCTCATGACACGCGAAAAGTAGAATGGTATATCATTTCAAACGCAAAGGGGAACACTCTGACAGGTGGTAGTGGTCTCCGTAGTCGTCTCTTGGCGTATAAGCGTGCTCGAGCCTCACGCAAACTGGTGCGCACCATCGAGCACATCAGATGAAACGATCCGCTGAAACCGTCTACATACCAACTCCTTCGATTCATCTTGAAGAAATGATGGCTTGTATCATATATAAGTTCATGGATATTGCTCACAATCCAAATTTATGAGAATGTACGTCCCTGACGAATTCCGAATGTCCCCATGAGGACTGCCTCACATCCAACATGTCGCCCGTCGCCAGGATGCTCACCAGCCTCGCCTGCCTCTCCCTGGGCGTGGCACCTGTGTTTTCAGGCGACTCCAATTCATATATCTGCTCAGCGCTGCACTCGCCGCCGTCTGAGATTTGCTTGTCTAGTCCCCTCCTAGCGGCCCAGGTGCCACTGGGAGCATCGCAGTGCAGCGGCAGAACACCAACCAACGATACAGCATCCACGCAGGAGGAGCCCCCGCCGGAAGAAGACACGTCAGGAGGCTGGACAGGCCCTCACGCCTGCGCAGGGTCATACTGCGTCTACTCCCACCGCTCCTTCGCCGCCGACCGCGGGATCGCGCTCATCAGCGACGGCGACGCGGCGAACGCCCTCGCCAACCTCCCCATCTTCGACGACCTGGCCGGCCCCGCCGCCGCAGATCTTCTTCGCACCGCAGACGTCAACACCCAGCCCCGGGCCGTCGAGACGCGCGCCGTCCCCGGGAAAGGCCGCGGCCTCGTCGCCACGCGCGCCGTCCACCGCGGCGAGCAGATCATGGCGTACACGCCCGCGCTGGTGATCCACCGCGCCTTCGTCGACGAGCTGCCCCGCGCCGAGCAGCTGCGCCTCCTGCGGGACGCGGTCGGTCGTCTCCCCGCGCCGACGCGCGTGCGTTTCTGGAGGCAGCTGGGCGCGGCGCGCCACGATCATAACCACGACCACGACGACCACGACGACCACGACGGCGGCGACGACGACGTCTTGGAGATCGTGATGAACAACTCGTTCAACCTCCCGCTCCGCCTCGCCGGCGGCGCTCAGTTCATCGGGAACTTCCCCGAGGTCTCCATGTACAACCACGACTGCCGGCCGAACGTGGCGTTCCACCTCGAGAGCGGGGTGGTGCACCGCACGCGGGCGGCGCGGGCGTCGGGCGCGGGCGAGGAGCTGGTCATCTCGTACGTGGACGCGTTCCGCGTGCGGGAGGTGCGGCGGGGGCGGACGCGCAGGAACTGGGGGTTCGCGTGCGCGTGTGCGCAGTGCGTGCTCCCCGAGGCGCTGCGGAACGCGAGTGATCATCGGCTGTGGCGGATCTACGAGGTGGAGAAGGCGTTGTGGATGGACGAGGGGACGGAGGTCGCGGCGAGAGGCGGCACCGTCCGGAGGGTGGAGGAGACGCTGGATAGGGTGGAATTGTTGCTGAGTCTGTATGAGCAGGAGAGGCTGCTTGAGTCGCATGGTGCGTCGGCGTATAGGGTGGCGGCGCTGAATTGTAATGCGTTGAGGAGAGGGGAGCTGGCGGTCAAGTATGCGCTGCTGGCGCTGGAGGCTTTTATAGTAGAGGATGGGGCGAGGTCTGGAGGCGCGAGGGAGATGTTGGCGTTGTTGGAGGAGCCCGAGGGGCATTGGAGCTGGGGAAGGAGAGTATAGACTGTTCATGATATAGGCAATAGTCTCGCAAGGAGGCTCTGCTATTGCTGGCCCCTCTCATATGTACCTAACTATTTATGACTGGAACCAGTGCACGCACTGGCGAATTCGCTTTTGCATAGTCTCCTTACCTTTGCTGATCTTACAGTATACATGACCTGCACAAACAGTATTCGCACATACTTAATATCTGAATATGAAACCCGTATACATATATCAATGTGCATCTCAAGTATTGCTTTCAGGACCGCCGGCCACTCGCGCTAGGGCTGACGTCCAGCTTGGAATCATGAAAAGCTTCCATGTTGAAACAACATATGCTCTACGTAGCAGTGGTGTCAACAGACAGCAAGGTAGTTTCGACTCGAACGAGTCCACGCGAGCGAACAGCGAACAAGCTTTTGAACACACCAATTAGCTATCATGGGCTAAGCGTTCGTATTCTGTGGAGACACCCAGAGTTTCTGCCGGCTATCAAGTTGGCTCTATGTCCCGGGGACTGGTCTTATAGATAAACTTGATAGTCGGCGGTTGCCTCAATGGAAATGCACGTAGTGGAGAGACGTCCGGGCATTTTGCTTCAGCTCTTGTCCCATACTAAGCTACGTCTCAGCCTGCATATCAAGACATAGAATTAGATAATTTTGGTTATACGTAGGTAGTGTGTCGAGGCAACGTAAGGCGTGCATATGATGTTACGAACGCTGGTAGTTTGGTCATCTTCATTGATTGATTCACAGTGGTACAGTATATATATATATATATATTGGGTAGGTAATGATATTGGTGTGAGACGTGCCTTGGGTCAGCAGCAGGATACCTGGGCAGTAAGTCCGGCAATGGTAGGTGAGGAAAAGCATTCTTCATGCATGTGGTCGAATATATTGTTCACTCGGGACGCCCCCTGATCATCTTCATTTCACTGTCACAACTTCTTAATCCTCAGCGGGTACTGGAGCCGTGCGGCGAAAAGTGAATCCAACGGACTCAGGAATTTGTGCGGAAAACCAGCTAGCAACCATGAATGGAGCAGAAGGGGCAATATCAATGTAGGGCAACTGTCTGGAGATACCCGAATCAAGTCGAGATCATGTCAGCTGCGTCAAATGGATAAGCAGAACTACCTAGGTAGGTCAAGTGACGTGGCGCAGGCGGTTCTCCATCTGCAGTTATGCTCGGCCGTTGGGTGGAAATTATACGATTTCTTTCGGATCATGGAGCTTCGATCGATGCGTACTATCGGGACAATTACGCCGAAGCCCACATGGAACTTTGCCGTGGATTTCCTGTCGTTGATTTCGAGTACGGGAAACTATTGGCAACGGCAGCAGGGAGGTGGTCAAGTTGTTGCTCGAAAGAGGTGCCGATACAAGCCTGACGGGTTGGTCTGCGGTAAAGCCGATGAAGTTACGTCCCCGGTCGAAATTGCTAAGACGTGCGGGTACCTATCAGGATATCGTCGAGTTGCTAGGAAGCTCGGAAACGAGCGTCCATGCTTCATAAAAAAGAACCAACCGGAGCGTTATGCTGAGCGACAAAGGGATCGAAACGTTGTGGAGTCGAGAAGACAGTGGAAGCGTTTAAGGGCTGCGAGGGTGCCCATGTGGTGGCCAGGGACAGGGTCGTCAACAGACCCATACATACACTCTTTTAGACTTGTCATTTAAACAGGGACTGTAACCGCTCACAATAGAACAAGAAAATGAAATGTCTCTTTTGTCTTTAATTTTCAGACCCTATTGCTCAGACGTGCGGGAACTGTGACGTTAATGTCGTAATGTCGTGTTTTTTTCTATTCAACGCTTGAGTCACAGACTCTTACCCGGGATTTGTGACAGCTGTCCTCTTTGTGAAGGCTTTGCGCGAATATCGGCTACATTGTTGATTTCTCTGACAGGTATGGTATGTGAGTTCAGCGTGTGATTCGGGGCGACCTCATGTTCCAAGTGTGTTGTCTGCAGTTTGAGAAACGCGGGATACCTTTCTGTGTTAGATGCTGACGAACGCAATGGGCCTCCGGCATCTTTGCCTTCGACTCTTTTGGAGTTTCTCAAAGCATCTCACACTCACACACTCACGTCTCAATGTTGGTATCACAAGGATTTATTCCTCTCTGAGCCATGAGTTCCACCCTTTCAGTTGACTACAAGTTGTTTGGACTGCCTGATATGGGCCACTGTGCAACATTAGGTCCCGGGCATTTGGTATCTCATGCTGGAGGTGGGGATTCTGTTGCCTTCCTGAGCCTGAGAAGCACTCCGCCACACTCTCTAAAATCTTGAAGAGAGGTGAATAAATATTTCGTTGACCTCCTCCTAGGTAACAAGCGACTAAACCAGGGGCTTTTTGTCCAACCAGGCCTTGAACAGCTGCATTGCGTGTTTAGGCTTGTCGAATGGCACCATGTGTCCAGCACCATTGATGCGGACGTATCTCAGAGGTCCGCTCTCCCACCAAAGACCACCACTCCAGACCTGCTTGTTGTTTTCTTGCTGATACCTGAAATCGGCCAAGCCCTTCCAAGCAAGGGACCCAAAGACACGCTCGTTTCCGACCTTCAGCCACTCCTGGTTAGTATTCTGTGCTTTAATGGGTCCAGAAGGTGTCTGAGGAGATGTCTAAGATGTCTCACGAGGCACAAAATAGACAAACTCCTTTCAGAGTTTTTGCCTCACAATACAACTCCTGGTAGATCTCCGAAGACAGCTCATAAGAAAGGAAAATGGGGATGTCAGGGTGTAGGAGGGCTGCTTACAAAATTACAAATCTGTGATAGTGTCAGTATTAGCAAGCCGCAGGGGAACGAACATAGTAGCTATCAAAGTGTGACATACCCAGTCGTATGTGCCGACGTAGATCATCACTCGAATGTTGGAATGCAGCAGGCTTGCTACGAAAGGCCGCGTATCGATCAGTCCGTCGTTGACCTTCGCAAAGTCTCGCCCAACTTCGTTGCTGCACGCCTCAAATTGGGGTGTGTCTGGGTTGACACCAAATGCTTTGCGGACACGGTCGTGGCGCAGAAATGTGGTAATCGACTTCATAATCGGATAGCACAGCGGTCCCTGACATGGCTTGCTGACGTCGTAATAATTCAGGCCTGATCGGATGTAGGGCGTCTCCAACTCGGACCCGCAGAAATCCTCGGCGGCATTGCAAATCAGAGGATCTGGGTAGTCCTCACAGGCTTTGAGAAGATACTCGCATCGCGGCACAGCGTTGGCCATGTTGCTGCACACGTCGTCGCTCAGCAAGGGGCCGATGCCTGTGGCGTTGGTGCACGAGATGTCATACGACGACGTCGCCTGAACCGTGTCGGCGAAGATGCCGTTGCCGATCAGGACGGACTCGAGAGGAATCCGGGATTCTGGTGGGGCGATCTGGTTCATCTCGTTGATGTGGCTGGCGAAGATGGGAATATAGTGGCCGCCGTAGCTCTCGCCGGCAATGGAGAAGGGAAGTTTCCGGGCCTCGGGAAAGTGCGAGTACCACAGATCCATGAAAGCGTAGACGTCCTCGCTTGCGGCGAATGTGCCGTTTGCATGATCGTCGGGATTTGTGCTGTAAGAGAAGCCCACGCCGATGGGCTGGTCCAGGAAGAAGATGTTGGCGGCATTGATCCAGCTGTCCTTGTTCTCATGAGCAGATTCGCCTCCCTCGTCGATGGCGCATGGGCCCAGCTCCATCAAGAGGCCCATCATGGAAGAGCATCCTGGACCACCATTGATCCACATCACCAACGGATCATCCTCTGGGCTGGAGCGGGACTCGAAGTAGGCGAAGTAGAAGTGCTTGTCGCCCGAGTTGAGGTACCCAGTATAGCCATCGGTCGCGCCAGGACATACCTCGGCTATCCTATTGCCTTCGCCCTGGATATTGGCATTGTCGGCACGGTGGGCAGTGATGCTTAGGCTGTGGCGTGGGTGACCTTTGTGCGTCACATGGATGACATTGGCAGAGTCACCTGCAAACGCCAGTGGCGCCTGGTCCGGAGGAGACGCAGCCGCCGTGATGCCAGTAGCACATAGGGCCGCGGTAAGATATGGGAGCAGCATGGTGCGTAGCCACGTATAGTGAGGTGTAACGGTTGCCTACCTAGGGATTACTATGGTACAATGTTGAAAAGTAGGAGAGAGAGGAGAGATGGTGATGATGTACAAGTAGACTTGTGACTTGACGTGTCAACAGTTGTCTGTTGTCTTGATACCATGATAACAGGAGATAAACAGTGACTTAGGTAAGCAAAGGACGACACACACAGTGGAGTGGATTTGCCGTTGCTGACTCATCAGTAACCAGTAACCATATCAGACCGGACAGGCTACCTATTCCAGACCAGCACTGCAGCATATCAGTTTGTATTAGACTAGTAAGTGCCTATATTTACTCAACCAAAGATGCTATTTCTTCCCGACTCTCAAACCGTGCCGTTTTATTTGGTGCCAATTTCAGACACATCTCATCTGCTACCTAGGTATACAGGTGCCGTGGATTTTCCGAGGTGAGTTTGGTGAGTTTGGATGAATGGGATGCTACCTGGGGGCCTAGCCTAGATTTTCTCTCGATTCCAGGGCAAGTGGTGGTTCTATACACACGGATGAAAATCCGATACGGACGTACAAGTTGACGTGATTTGATGCTTGTGCTGTTGGCGCGCCTGATCCCTGAAGTATGCCCTTACCAAAATCGTAAGAATTATAAGCTATTATATAAATTTTTATATAATAAATCTTTAGTTGTAGTAGTTGTAGTACTACTACAAAATACATAAAATTACACTACTACACTAGAAATACACTACAAGGGTGCAAAATACATGTAGTAGTACTAACT
>MUZH01003244.1:0-10829 GCA_003012965.1 Juglanconis oblonga
GAGTCAGAGTATGCCTATATAGGATCGATAATAGCTATACGGACCTAAGGATATATAATAGGAGTAGAATAATATCTATATAACCTAGGTAAGAAATAATTAATTTAAACTCCACCTCTATAATATTAAGCACTATTCTTCTATAGCGATAACGGATATTAGTATCCGATTAAATTCTATTAAGCCTAGTACTGCTTTAAGTTATATTAGTACAGACACCCCTATGCGTGAAGCCGAAAACGAGTAAATTCAAAGTGAGCCCTGCGGCGCACTATATCCTCGCGCAGTGGACCAGTCGGGAAGCTGCCGTTTGTGATTGAAACGGGGCTCTTATCGATAAGGTGCCCCTGTTACTCTACGACCTGGCCCCAGGAGCTCCCGGAATGCTCTAGGTCGTCATAGAGCCTCATGCCAATCCACTTTCCTCTGGAACACAATTCGACTCTAGCTACACAACCCCACAATCACATCCTCTCGAGGCTTCGAACTTAGCTGTCAAAATGTCAGACAAGCCAATTATGCTCACAGGAGCCCCGTATCATGTCCTAGCGTACGTCTCCGAGTATCCATATTCATGGCATGTTGATAGTCCGGCATACTGATCTTCTGGCCAGTTACGGGTCTCTGCTTGGGACCACTGTCTGTGAGTCTTCGCAATCTCTATTCTGCCCGTTTTCTCGTGATCGGACTGTGTCATGGCTTTGCTAACTGGACGCCACAGTCAATGTAAGTCAACAGTCTTCGATCTGGTTTTCCATTCTCCCCTCTAACAGGGTCACACAAAGACCTGCGTCGGGACCATCATCCAGTTCAAGACCCTCCCCAGGCTGCAATTCTCAAATCTCCAGACCAAGACCTTCCCCTGGTACTTCGGCCTGCAGACGACCCTGCCCGTCATCCTCGCAGTGACTCTGCCCAGCCGCGGTCCCTTCGGTTCCGCCAGCGGCATTCAAGGATTCCTCGATCCCTCGAACCGATGGGGCACCCTAGTTCCTCTGGCGACTGTTTTCGTCACTGGGTTGGCCAACTGGGTTGTCCTCCTGCCGGCTTCCAAGGCCTGCATCGTCGAGAGGCGGGCGCAGGAGAAGAAGGACGGTAAGACGAGTTGGGATCCGCAGCCACACAGTCAGGAGATGGCGGCCCTCAACAAGAAGTTCGGCATCCTGCATGGCATCTCCTCTCTGTTGAACGTCGTGAACTTTGCGGCCACGATCGTCTACGGTGTCACGCTGGCTGGGAGGATCCACTAGGCCGGCGTCCAGGTTTGTCTCTGCAGTTCGGGTGGTTGTGCTGGCAGGATGCGACATTTCACGCCACTCATGGCTCCCGATTTTGATCGTGGCGCAGGTCTGCCTCGGCTACATTGGCGAACGTTGCTGCTGTACGTATAATCAAGACCGTTGTGTTCGATTAATCTGCAATATCACAGAACCCGCTTTTCCAACCATTCTCCTCGCTGTTCCCGGCCCAATAATGCTGTTCGACCCAAATATCAACCCCCGGATCTCGATATCCCATTAACGCCAATGCTGTGAATCCTCGAACCCCTCTTGTCCCTTTTCGCCTCCACGAATACCAGATCCTCGTTACCATTGTCTGAAGCCACCGACTTCGGCTTCCCCGCAACTCATACTGTCTCAACGCTAAACGTAGGTCACTTCGGGAGAGACAGTCTTAGGATCTCCTCCTTCACCCTCAGCATCTCCTGTTTCTTAGCCTCCAGATCCCGGGCGACCGTCTCCTTGTCCCGCTCGCGCGTCTCCTCTGGGTCGTGCACGGGCGTCTCCTTGATGTAGTGACCCAGCGTCCACCTCCCAGGTTTCCTGTTGAGCGCCTCCCGGACGTCGATCTCCTCAGTCGGCTTGGGATAATCTCGCGCGAGTGGATCGACGGGGTGGGCCGGATCGGGCTTGGTATACAGTGATTCTGTGAACTCGACGGTCGGCTGTTGTTTTGTGACGGCGGACGACTGTACTGCTTGTTGGGCGCTGCTAGCTGATGCCCTGGAGGATTCAGAGGAGATGGAGCTTTGGCGCGAGTGCATGTGAACACGGGGCTGTGGCATGTCGTTGGGAGCCTGTGGCGGCGATGCCTCTGGTGTTGATACGTATGCGCCCATGATGTTGCGAGATGGTTCTCGGTGAGGTGTGGCAGTGTGTGTTATGTTTGCGGTACCACCGGTCTGTGGAGGGAAGAAGCTCCTTGCTCCAGAAGAAGAAAAATGGTGGGCAAGAACAAAAGACGGACTGTACGAGGAGTCTAGAGTGACAGAGAAGGGGGACCATGGATATTAAATACAAATCCTCGGTCATGTTCTCGAGAAAGCTCATCAGGCTCCTTGAGTAATCGACGTACTATAAAATTTCCGATTCAAAAATTTAAGCGACAGTGGAGAGGACTCTGATATGCAAGCGGGCCCAAGATTTGTGTACCCACCCTCTTGTAGTGGGGAAGCTATCTGATCGATGGTTTGTGGATGGCCCTCGACCCGTCCAGCCGTCACAAGCTTTTGGTGCCAGGACATCGGTTGGCTGCAGGCATGACGCAGTAGTTCGCTGCAGGGCCCAAGGCCGTGTCACTGTCTAGAAATTACGCTTTAGATAGTGATTGCCTGGGGCGCTTGGTCGCGATGCGGCGATGCGGACAAACTGTGAAGAAGGAGGGGGAGGGAGAAGGAGGAGCCCGGAAAAATTCATGTATGGTATTTGTAATTCGATCTTCGATGCCTCGAACTTCTACTTTGTGCGTTCGAGAATGCCGGAGTGGGTCGCCCGGGAACGGTCTACACTAGGTAGTTACCGACGCACTGGCTACAGTGGAGACTGCTCATGCAAGCACTTAAGGGTCCGACATGGGCAGGCGAGATGATGGGCAGTAAAATTAGAGGTGCGAAGACGAGTATCGTGATTTCGGACCAGCCGGTTTGGTTCGAAACTCGTATCAACGGGTGGTTTTCGCATAGAGAACAGGTGAATTCGTATCTCTTTGGATTTGCTGGGTTCAGAATCCCGTATAGGGTGACTATTCCGGGCGTTGTCAACCCCTCAGCCTCGCCAACGTCGACAAGCACCTTGTCATGAGACAGGAGCCTTGTGTGCGAGGCGCCAGCTTGGGAAGAGTGCATCGTCCCATCCATCATCAACTTGGCCTCGCTTCTAAGGCTCCTCCACCCTGCACTGATAAGTATTGTGACCTTGACCGCCCGATCTTGACCGGCTGCGTATCGGTGTTGATAGCCACAGGGCATCGCTTGCGAGCTTGTGGATGAAGGTAGATCGTGCGTTTCCAACGCAAGGCTGGAAAGCTTGTGTGAGGAACCGAGCCCGCGGGTTCAGCGGTCTGGACCTAGCAAGGGTCCCGTCTGAAGCGTTCCATTCTCCCCGGGATCCAGTCCGGCCCTTGACAGGCCGGGTGCCCCGGTCGAATGCCGGTGGTGGCCCGGGACTACGGGCCGCGAGGGACTTGATAACCTTCTTTCCTGGATCGGCTGGTGTAGACGCTTAACAGTGGACTCTCATTCTGGAGAGAATTTGATGGCAAAGCCCTGCCGAGTCTCCCATGTTCCTGAGAGGAATCTTCGGGGGGGGGGGGCTTTTTCTATATGTATCAAGACCCCATTTCCAACCAGCGAGATATGCCAAAACCTAATATGAAGAAAATGCACCCGTCTACAGAGATCTTGTGTCATCGAAATCCCCAACACCTCGGTATAGCAAATCCATATGGGCGGTGTAATCCGCATGACCGATGAAATATTTCCGTCACTAGGCACAAGTCTTCTCACCACCTCCATCTAGCTTGCTTACTTCTGCTTCTTCTTCGTCTTGACACCATTGGCAGCCTTGACCGGCGTGGCGGCCGGTGCCTGGTAGCCTTTGATGCTCCAAGGCATGAACTTTCCCACCTGCCGCTGGTACTCCTTGTACTCGGGGTACTTCCCACCCGTGACCCATTCCGTGAGGATCGTCGATGAGGCAAAAATCCAGATCAGGTTAATGACCCCTGCGGAAGCCCAGAAGAAGGGTGTGCTGGTCGTGACTGCGCTCCAGACGTAGAGTGACAACCAGATAGTCTGTTCAGCAGCAAAGTTTGGGTGTCTGCTGTATTTCCACAGGCCGGAGGTGATGAAGCCGCGGTTGAGATCGTCCGTGTTGAAGCCCTGGGGCAGCTTGGCCGTTTTTTGGTACTCATGCTTGGCGGTTTGGAAATCTGGTTGATACGTCAGTCAGTCATGTTGGCCATGAAGCTCTGCATAGCCCACATTGGCGGGCTTACCCCATTGCTGCTGGTCCGAAAACCATTCAGAAGTCACGAGGCCGAATTCCCAGGCCACGAAAGCCAGGTCGGAAGCACCGATTTCGGGCCGGAACTGGGCGCTCAACAAGATCGGATAGACAGGCGCGGCCAGAAGGAAGAGGATGATACTCTGCATGAAGGAGATGAATGTCACATTCAGGATCTTGAAGGCCCAGACGGGAATGTGCTTCTGTATGATTTCCCTGTCCTCTTTCTCAGTAAGCAAGAATGGCTCGCGGCTTGGAGGAGTGCTGTGTGACCGTACCACCTGTAGTCTTCCGATCCGACGGTATAGCCTCCTTTCCGCCAGTAGTTGAACGTCAAGCGGGCCTGCAGATTGGTGAGCCCGAGAACGTCTCTATCACGCCTCCCGGTTCCAATACTCACGCTCCATGCGATACCAACTGCCAAGATCGCATCAATCCTCTGGGATGGGACACCAGCCAGCCGGGCCCACAGGTCAAAGTGTGCGATGTAGAAGGTCGGGAGAATGCTCCAGCAACGATCCACCTGGGAGTAATTCTTGTTGATCTCCGCGACGACCAGAAACACAGCTCCTAGGAGCACAGAGATAGCGGACCCAGAGATCAAAGGGT
This sequence comes from Juglanconis oblonga, assembly GCA_003012965.1. Taxonomy (NCBI): domain Eukaryota; kingdom Fungi; phylum Ascomycota; class Sordariomycetes; order Diaporthales; family Juglanconidaceae; genus Juglanconis; species Juglanconis oblonga. The sequence goes on from MUZH01003244.1 coordinate 4,893, forward strand.
TCGTCTGGGTGTAGAGGTCCACGAGCCCCTGGCGGCCCTGCACGACGTCGACGAGCTTTGAAGGAAGCTCGTACAGCTGTGGCATGTACGGCTCGACCGTCTTGGCCCAGCTGGCGCAGTCTTCGAACCTGAGAAGGGTAGGGAGAGCCATGTCGACTCTAAACAGATTATCTATTGAAGAGTTTCGGTAAGTGAAGAACCCACCAGGGAGTGACAACAGCGGCGCGTTGTTTTCTTGAGCACCAAGACGAACGCATGTGCGCGTCATGGCGGGTCCGACAAAGCCGCAGCCTCCAGGCGTTGCTGAACCGCTGAAGTTCAGGGGTTAGCGGTTAGCGCGCTGGCAGGTGCGACAACACTCGCCTACCTAAATGGACTCCCCCCTTAATTGCATCCGGATACCTAATCTTCGAAGTGAATTTCAGAGAATTGGCATAGGACTGCGAATAGCATTTCGACACACGGACAGCCTGGCAATGCTCAAAATGCGCAGCGCAGAGCTTTGGACTTTCTGACGCGTAACTCGAAGTTGCGGACATGTTGGCACTTTCCTGCGGTCAAATAGCAAAGTACGGTCGGATGTGGACGCGTTGTTTAGGCCTGGCAACTTCGCAGCATGCCAACATATAGCTTCTGTCACCGAGGATTCAAGTCCAACGTCTGCCTTGGGACGCTCCAGACACGTCTGTATGGTACGGCTCGGTCCAAGATGCCCAAGATCCTGTGTGTTGCGGAGAAGCCGTCCATCTCCAAGGCTGTTGCCGGCCATCTTTCAGGAGGGCAAATCACAACGGTGCGTGCTCGTGATCGATCAGCTTCTTGCGCGTCGAATGGCTGTGCTGATGGTGCCGTGTCAGCGTAATACTCGAAATCAGTACATCAAGAACTACTGCTTTGAGTTCGACTTTGGCCGACCATGGGGCAGATGCGAGGTGATTATGACTGCCGTTCTCGGCCACCTCACCAAGACAGAGTTTGGGCCCGAGTATAAAAATTGGTACCATCCACCACCAGACAGTCTTTTCAACGCGCCTATTCTGACATCGGTCGATGATGTAAGTCCTCCCTGTGCCAGCATTTGCCCAGGTCGCTCGCTAAAGTGTGGACTAGGACAAGAAGCCGGTGGCCCAGAACATTGAGCAGCAAGCAAGATACTGCCAGGCCCTCTTCATCTGGACCGATTGCGATCGTGAAGGCGAGCACATTGGAGGCGAGATTCGGGCCTCAGCCCTGAGAGGCAACCCTCGGATCCAGGTCAAGAGGGCCCAATTCAGCAACATTGAGAGAGCGCACATTCTCAATGCCGCCAAGAACCTTAGGGACCTCGACGACAGACAGGTTGACGCAGTCAGTGCCAGGATCGATCTAGATCTGAGGACTGGGTATGCCTTCACCCGATTTCTCACAAACAGCCTGCGGACCATGGGCGGCCCCATCGAGCGAGCAACCGTGAGCTACGGTTCTTGTCAGTTTCCGACTTTGGGCTTTGTCGTGGACCGGTACTTCAAGGTGCAGAACTTCGTGTCTGAACCATTCTGGAGCATCAGCGTGACACATAAGAAGGACGGCAAACTCGTGACCTTCAGCTGGGCGCGGAACCGACTCTTTGACAGGGCCGCGGTCACAATCTTGTTCGAGAGATGCCTTGCCGCAAAGCAGGCGAAGGTCGTCAAGGTGCAGGAGAAGCCCACGAGCAAATGGAAGCCCCTTCCGTTGACAACTGTCGAGTTGCAGAAAATGGCAACTCGATTCTTGCGCATGACCGGTCAAGAAGCAATGAGCGTCGCCGAGTCTCTCTACAACCGGGGCTTCATCAGCTATCCCAGAACAGAGACAGATCGGTTCGACAAGGGAATGGACCTCAGAGCGCTCGTGCAGAAGCAGACACAGGACAACCGCTGGGGTGATTTCGCCCAGGGGCTCGTTGACGGTAACTTCAGGCAGCCGAGGGAGGGGAGACACGATGATAAAGCTCACCCGCCCATTCACCCCATCACGTACGCAGCCCCGGGGGCTTTGAATGAGAACGACAAGCGGCTCTACGAGTTCGTCGTCCGCCGTTTCCTGGCATGCTGCTCCGATGACGCGAAAGGTCAGGCCACGGACGTCGACATTCAGTATGGAGACGAGTTCTTCCACGCTCATGGGGTCATTGTGCTGGAGAGGAATTTTCTGGATGTCTACCCCTACGAAAATTGGACAGACTCGGCTATTTTGCCCAGCTTCACTGTGGGCGAGCGGTTCGAGCCTATGGAGGCGAACATGACGGAGGGCAAGACAACACCACCGGAGTACCTGACAGAAGCAGATCTTATCGCCCTCATGGACGCCAATGGTATCGGGACAGACGCCACAATGGCAGAGCACATCGAGAAGATCCAGATCCGGGATTACGTGCAAGTGGTGGACCGATCGCAACAAGCTGGAGACGGCAGAGTCAATGACGGAGAAGATGATGCCCCAGTCGCGAGAGGCAGTCGTGGAGGACGAGGCCGTGGAAGCCGCGGAGGCAGAGGTGGGCGAGGCGGAGCGGCGGCACGCGGCGGTCGGCAAGGCGTCAAGGTCTTCATCCCGACGCAGCTGGGCGTCGCGCTCATCCAGGGCTTCGACAACATGAACCACGAGACGAGCCTCGGCAAGCCCTTCCTGCGCAAGGAGATGGAGCTGAAGATGAAGGCGATCTGCGAGGGCCGCATCACCAAGGAGCAATTCTTGAGGGAGGAGATATCTCAATACCGTACGGTGTTTGACCAATCGATGGAGCAGCTGGATGTGCTCAAAGCTGTGAGTGGCTTGATAACCACCATGAGATGGTTGGATACTGACTCGACGTTTTGCATAGGCTTGCAGACGGTATATCTTCTTGCAGCAGCGGAACGCATGATGGAGTGGGGGAGCTGGTGAAACGTTCACGAGCGCGTGTAGGACTCTGAAACTGAGATCTCACATCGAGATATGAATTCTGATAACGCGAGAGTGGGCAGATAGTTGGGCCACTCGAGGTTGGTCACTCAGAACTCCATGAGCGACGATCGTGCTATCTGATAGCAGATATAGCTAACATTGCTTCTGGGGGCAGCACGATGTATGAAAGCAGCCCACTGCAACGTCGAGACTCAACGGACGGCTTGTTCTCGTGCTGAGGAGCTCATACTCTACTTGCTAGACTCACACCTTGATACCCAATGCAACTTGACGACTCCATCCAGAATCGGCTTCTCGCAGTTGACATGTACGTGCCAAGGACGGGCGAGCAATAAGAATCTGACACCCGTTCCACGACGTGACGGGAGGGGAAGGGTTGGCTGCAGGAAGCGGTGCGAGCCCAGTGGCTCCTGTCAGACGCGGACAACTACATGGCATATCGTAATCAAGCACGGTTCGAGCGATTATTGGGCAGAGAGACATATTGGGTACAGAGAGAGAAAGAGGGGGGGGGGTCTTCTAGAACACAACGGCAGTGGAGGAGATCGCTGCTGTCAGGATAAGGCATATGCCACCATGAGGGCATTGGCTGTTTGCGCAGAGGGGAGAGCTCTGAGTCTGGTGACGGCTCTGCCAGAGCATCCTATCACGAGCGGGCGATAGTGAGGCCGCCCAGGGTTCTGTGGCCCGAAGCATTGGGGACAAGCCAGCAAATGCTTACAGGCTCGACTCGATGGTAACTGTTCCCGGGGTCATACTTAGAATCCGCTGGTCGCCCAAAGCAGAAGCTCGGGCACGCCACGTACCAGCAGCAGTGTGTATGTAGCAAAGCCAGCAGGAAGCCGAGCCGCTGCACCGACCACGCGCGCTGCACCCGTCCGTATGTGGTTCCTCGAAATCTCCCCAGAAGTCGGCGGGGTTCGAGTTCGACGACACCATGGTGGGGCGCGCACAACGGCAGGATGCCAATGAGGGCGGGGGATGCGTAACGGCACGCATGGTCACGATCCCACGAGGCACGGGCAGTGGTCGGTGTTGCTTCACTCGCCTGTGGTGTGCATTTCGAACGGGACAAGACAGGGTCGCCCGGACGTTACAAAGTATCTTGTACATGGTAGTCTCGTCGGGGCATCGGGAAACGTGGGGAAATCACCGTGAATGACTTGCTCGCGATTTCCACATCCTCGAAGACGCACAAACCAAAATCGTCTGAGCCCTCACGACGATTCCACCGAGCCCACAAACCCAACCCGCTGGTCTTGAACAATTTCGGGACGGGGTCTGGAGTTCGAATTCGAGAGGAACGAGCCGGGTGCAGGCTCCAGTGCGACAACCCGACTTCCTCCTCGCTCGAGACCAATCAGAGGCTGATCCGGGTCCAACGTGATAAGGGATTGGTGGTGGGCTTGGGGGCCAAGGGGGCGTGTGGATGGACACACAGTATTCGTTGGACGGAGTGCTTGTACGCAGTGCACAGTAGAAGCGACGTCTCTAAGAGCTAGTCTGCCAGGCCAGTCCTGTCACATGAGGCCGACCGAGGAAGATAGCCTTCCCGAGTTGCACAGATCATTGGAGTGAAGAAGAAGCGGTGGAGATGTACGGTAAGAATCAAGCGCCTCTGCTTTCATGCTACATAGCACTGCCTCTCCAGAGGCTCTCCAGAGGGATCGGTTCTTTCTAGTGTGCTGTAGTTATTGCTCGCGGGATAGAACGGTATCTCGGGAGGCCGTCGAGGACCTCGCGGTCATGCTGATGAGAGAATTGCCATAATACAATCCAGTTATTAGTGATGCAGATACTATGCACTCCCAGTGACGTTGAAGCAGTCTGCATGGATGCGACAGGGACAGACCCCAGACACATGATGAAGGGATGACAACAAGTAATGTTACGGTTAGCGATCAACAGTCTTTGGTGTTCCGTTATGAGGACAGATTGACGGTGTCATCATCCGGGAAAGGCCGTTGAGGATGGGATCGGCAAAGAAAGTGGAAAATTCCGAAGAGATCACCGCTTCTATTTACGGTCTGTCATCTCTCCTCCTGACCACGGGTCATCTTGGACTGAGTGAGCCTTGGGCACCATTACCGCAGGATGCACAGAGTTTCACATTTTGAAATTCAAGCAACTTCGAAACTGGCTTGGTTGAGGGCGCGGTTTATGTCCATGTTCTCCCATGTGGAACACATCTCCAATGAACACGATGAAGCGGGTCATTGTTTATAGGGGGGGGGCTGCTTGAGGATTGATTCCCCCGGCCAGCCGTCAAACGTGCCAAGTATGGCGGGCCCCCCAGCAATGACCCAGATCCCCGCCGACACCGGGCCCGGACCAAAGCTGGGACCCGGGGTAGACAGGCGAGTGGATCACTGTGTCCTCGTGGCTGTCAGTAGAGATGCCGTGCGCGGGCGAGCATCGAACTGTGCGCAAGAGGATACTGCCACATGTGCCGGAGATCAGATAGGACGGTCAGGTCAGGTCAGGGCAGCAAACCCTATCCTGGTCGACTCGGACTATCCAGACGCAATTTTGTGTGTGTGTGTCTGTGTTTGTCCGGCAAAGGTATGAAGGGTGAGAGAAGATGGCTTTGTGACGCCAGGCTGGGCTTATTGTTGCGGCGACCAACTAACTCTACCTGAAATAGCATCCTCGGAAACTCCGTGTGCGGTCCGTATGCGGCCGACCTCCAAGCAAGCAAGCCACGGGCCATGGCATGGCCATCAGCCCTTTCCCTTCTCGAGGCCCGCCTGGCCCTTTTCGCGCTCGTCCACACCAGAATTTCCCTGTCGCGGCTGCATCCAGACTGGACGGTTATCATGACATGGCCCCCCTGTTTTTGGGTATCAGCAGGGATAGAAGGTACAAGCAAGGTACTTGGCTTGAGTGATGATGCCTGCAATGGCCGCCATGAAGCCATGGCACACAACACCAGACCACACTGGCACACACAATCCATCTGTCCATCCAAGTCACCCAACCAACATGCCCACGCCTACCCTCCCTCCTTCCAAC
>MUZH01003245.1:0-10839 GCA_003012965.1 Juglanconis oblonga
GAGGATATAGCTTTCTTAGGTATAGAATTCCATTATTTATTATAGAGAAATTATATATCGAATATAATAGGTCGCGTTAATTGAAAAAGTAACCGACTCGATATCGTAACCGACTTAATATATAACTATATTAGTTAAATTAGCTTATTTATATAGATTCTCTTATCTTATCTTATCTTATAGTTACTAATTAACTATATATAGTCACTAATAGTTACTATAGATTTTTTTCTTAGTAACTAAAACTAACCACAGACTACTATAGTTTTTTATTTTACTGACTAAAACTATAGTAGTCTGTAGTCTGTAGTTAATTAACTAATGACTACAGACTAATTTATCAACCCTGCAAAACAACATACCGCTACGGTGACCTTAATTGTGGCAAGACCCCCAGAGACAAAAATGAACATCGGCTCCGTGCCTCACGGCACCGACGTTCCCGCCTTCGGTGACATTCGTACGAACGGAGCCAAGGATCCCGTAAGAGCTGTTAAAGAAGGTGGAAATATACGTCGGGACATCCGAGATCGCATAAGAAGGATACGTAGTCCCTGTGGTACGTGATAGGCGAGGAAGTGCCGAGATTCCGTCCGAATCTTCTCCTTGATACAGCAACGTCCTTCAGCCGTGTCTGGAGACGATTGCTCGAAGGCGAAGTCAAAGAGCGCGAGAAGGGTGATATTGGACGATAAGACCAGGAACAAAATCGCAACCCATGTTGGGGATGGCGCTCAGAGCATCCCGTAGTGGGGCCAGACCTGCTTGTGATTCCAGGACGTCGATGAGGCCTTGTTCCCCCCCCCCGGGGGGCCCTCACCCGGCTTTGATGAGGGCATTGAAATGGCCAGGCTTATAACATGCTCATATTGTATTGGGTGTTGACGCAAAGGCTCTCTGAAGATTTCGAGAAGCGAAGCTCCCACCCCTTCCGTCGAGAGGCATACCGCGTTTTTTTTGTTTTTTTTTTTATACCATTTTCGCAGCAGGCCTTCGGAGACCATGGAAGCTAAAATTCCTGTATTGTCGCTGCAAACCTGGACGCTGACACTAGTAGAACGAAGATATTCGTCATCGCCCAACTTTCCAGACTGTATGGTTCTATATCTCGTAATTCAAATCCATTAGAAGGACGAGCGTTTCAAGTCCTCCGAGTCCGTCCGTCCGTCCGTCAGTCAGTCACTTCGGTCGGAGGCGTGGGCTGGTCGTATTGAGACGAAGCAAATTTTTAGCTCCACGATATATGAGCTGTAGAAACCAGGCCTGGGGCTGCGGAGCAATGACTTGATCTCCACATCGAGCCGAGTATACTAATCAGAGCTTGTCGGCTTTGTGCGCACGGCGAGGTCCGAGTTGATCCTCTATAGACGAAGTGTACGTGGACCAGGCGCAATTCCGAACTGCGCCCGGTGCCTGGATAGTTCTGGATCCAAACACACTACTCTCTCAGCAATCCTGATCACAGATGAACAAGCAATCCAAGACTGTTGGTTGGTTGGGTGGGGGGGGGGTATCATTCCATTCCTCATATATGAAAAAAAGGCTCTAATCGAAGCAGATCTTCATGAGACCCAGAATCCCATGGGCCATGCAGATGCTAAAGGGGGGGGGGGGGAAACCCAGTCCGTATCACTTCACACCACACTACTCCGATGCCATGCTGTGCCAGGAAATGCTATCTAAAATGCTCCCACCACGTTCACGATCGTGTCCATGCTATGTGCCTTCCGCGACCTTCTCATTCTCCCTCGAAATCAACGCCGCTATGCTCCAGATTTGATGCAATGCCAGTGTGCGCTATGCAAATGCTAGCCCTTCCTCCTGCTGTCTATGGTCACCTCCCTTGACTATCTACGAGACACAACACCATCTCGAAGTCGACCCTACATTCTGGTCTTCGCGCTTCTTGAGCCTCGTCTTCTGAGTCTCCTCTCCAGCATCATCACCATCATCTAGTCACGCCCGCTCGCCCGACCCTGGCGGACCAGGGCCCTCAGCAGCCTCATCCACCATCTCCCTCTCCACAGACTTGACAACGGCAGTCGAAGCCGTGGTGGCCCGGTTGCCGTTGGCCTGGGTGCCGTTGGCCTTGTTCTTCTGGCCCACCTGCATTGCCACCACTCGCATCTTGTCCACAAGCTCCGGCATCCGGTACGGCTTGATCATGACGTCGTCGCAACCGGCCGCCTTGGCCTCGAGGATCTGTTCGAGGCGGGCGTTGGCGCTCACCGCGATGATGGGGATGTGACCGCCGAGGATCTTGCCCTGCTGTTCGAGCTCGCGGATCTGCCGGGTGCAGGTGAGCCCGTCTTGGATGGGCATCTCAACGTCCATGAGGATGAGGCTAAGCGGAAATTTCGTGGGTGTGGTGGTGGGTGTGACGAGATCAGCCGCTACGGCGGGATTCGGGTGATTGGTTATCGGCGCGGTGGTCGGTGTCGTGGGGCTGTTGAGGTTTGTCGGGGGCAGTATGGTGTTGTTGTTAAGTGGGACCTCTCCCAGCCATCGGTCCGAGGCCCGGATTTTGTCGAGTGCTTCTAAGCCATGGTTGGCCACGTCGACTGTGAAGCCACAATCAGCAAGACCTCGTCTTGTGAGTTGCTGGTTAATCATGTTGTCCTCTACGACGAGAACACCCTCGATTTTGGGAGGCTCGGGTGCGGATTCTGTATCGAGGGGATCATGCGAAGCAATCATCGGATCAAGGTCTCTACTCGGCGTGCTGCTAAGAGGCACCTCCACCGAGCCTATCTGCAGAGACTCTGCCCTTTTGGTGATAGGTAGCGTGTTGGCCTGCAAGGCTGTCCGCTTAGATACCCTTGCTTCCTTTAGAGCCGCTTCATCTGGTCGATATGCCTCGACATAGAAGGCAAAGGTTGATCCAACACCTGGTAGTGACGCCACGCCAATGGCACCGTTGTGCATCTCACACAGCCTCCTGCTGATGAAAAGCCCAAGACCGGAGCCTCCGTACTTTACATGCGTCCTTGCCGAGGCCTGTTTGAATCTCTGGAACAAGGTTTTCATTTCCTCTTCCGTCAGGCCTTGACCGGTGTCTTTGACTTCGACGATGAGATATATGGGCTCATCATGTCTCATCGTAAATGGCTGTTGGAATTCGTCCCCTTGTAATGGCGGTATAAACTGCACTGAGCAGCTGGAATCGGAGGGTCTTTCTTTGGAAGCGCTGAGGGTGATAGTGACGTTGCGTGTCGGGCCTGATTTGGTGAACTTCAACGCATTGGTGAGGAGGTTGATGAGGACCTGTTTGAGGCGTGATGGATCAAGATCGAGGTATTCGAGCTGGTGCTGTTCGTAAGACGGATCCACCTTCATCTGTAGATCGATGTCTACTCTTCGGGCTTCGACCTCGAACATCTTCAGCGCCTCCTTTGCGATCTCGAGAGGGTCCACAGTGATCGGCGTCACGGCGAGAAGCTTCGAATCCAGCTTGGACATCGTAAGTATGTCATCTACAATTCTCTTCTGATGCTGTGCGCCTATTGGAGAGCATGGTGAATCAGTATAGATGTCCTCGGGAGTGAGGTGGCAGGATGTGTGGGCAAGCCAGTCTTCTTCACTCACATGCGATAATCGTTTCGGCGTTCTCCACGCTACTTTCCATGAGCGTCTCCGGCCGAGGATTACCCCCGAGCACTCCACCACCGTTTGTGTTCGCCATCGAGCTCGCATTGTTCTTGTTCTGAAGAATATCGAGTGCCTTGGACAACGACGCGATGACAGCATCGGCACAGTGAATGATGGCACTCAGAGGGTTCCGCATCTCGTGGGACGTCATATCGATGAAATTCTCCTGCTGTCTCTTCGACTCGAGTGCTTCCTCCTTGCGCAGTCTTTCCCTCTCGAGCTGCCACTTTTGTAGCGACACGTCGCTCACGCAACCGCAGAAGGACTCAATCGTACCATCCGACGCTTTCACGGGCAGGAACGTGCCTAATGCCCACCTCGGGGCGACAATCTCGGTGCCATGGCTGTCAACGACCTTCCAAGGCATCTTGAAACGGACTTCGCACGTCTGAGCAGTGCCCTCGTGAATGACCTTGTTCATGATATTCTCCAAGATAGGTAGGTCCTCCTCGTATACGCAGGTCTCCCAAGGTTTGACGATAATATCTTTCATGTCGGTGGCATCCTTCTCAAGGCCACACATCTCGAAAAAGACTCTGTTTGCCTCCACGAGTTTGCCTTCAAGGTCGATCTCATACATGCCCACAGTGGCAAGTTCCGCCATTCGCTTGAGGTTCTCGGCCTGCTGAGCCCGCCGTATGGCCTCCTCTGCCGTCTGCCTGTGAATTGTGACATCTGTCAAACAGGTCAGTACCTGGAGCACCGTTCCATCTGGGGCCCGTTCAGCGCGGGCAGCGGCGAGAATGTGACGTTCGGGGGCTTGATTGTCGATTCCTTGGAGCTCGATACCTGCTCTCTCGAAGCTTGGAGACTCTCTCGTGGGGGGTGGTGGCGAGTTGACGGTGTTTCGACGGACGAGCCGGCATTCAAAGGTGACACTGTCCTCCGTGTTCAGTCGCTCATAGGCTCGCACAACGCCAGGTCGATCCTCCTCGACGATGTAGGATAAGATGTCCCTCAGTGCTATCGATGGACCAGTCTCCTGATGTGGGTTACCAGTGATCCGATGCCAAGCATCATTGGCGTAGGTCAAGACTCCCTGTGCATTCTGGAAGGCCATGCCGACTGGGATGAAATCTGCCACAGCTTCGAACTTCTTCGAGGACTCGGTAGCCTCTCGTGTCCTATCCGCCAACTTCGCCTCCAGCCGGGCCTGCTCATAAGCGGCTTCTTGTACCGCATTCCTCCCCCTCCGAGCTTCTTCCTCGAGCAACACGGTTGATGCCAAGGTTGTGGTCAGTTTCTGGTGCAAGAGCGAGATGAACTGGCGGTAGTCATTGTCATAAGGCCTCCGCGGATTCAGACCAAGCAGCAACAATCCCATGACGTTCTCCTCTCGTGTGGGACGGATGGGCAAGATCACGGCGCTATGGCACGCATCTCCAAATCCCCTCCACTTCAGCCCCTGGAGCAGAGATTCGGGAAGACTGCCGTCTTTGCTTTGCAAAAGCAGGGGGTGCTGGCCTTGTAGAGCCTCTCGGAAGATGGTCGCAGGTCCTTCCTCGCTGGTCCGTAGGGAGATGCTGGGCGAAGCGAGGACATGCCCTTCAGGCACGCCAAGTCCTCCCTCGAACCGACATATTTTCGTGGAGTTCGGAGACGAGTGCGATCGGACTTCTGTAGTGTTGTTCTGCGTCAGACCAGTTAAGGGTTCGTTGCTCACCGAGTAGAGAGCTGCGAGTGGAATGTCGTATTCCGGCGCGACCGAGCCGAGGGACTCGATCACTATCGACCAGTAAGACGATACCCCTTGGGCGGTGACGAGTGCATCCCCAAGGTCGATCAACGCTTTCATGCGTCTCTCCCACAAACGTATCGAGGTTGTGTCAAGGACAGGGTGCAAAAAGCCCACGACTGTGTCTTCGTCCGTGATGGGCACCAAGGACCACTTGATGTAAAGCTCCTCCACAAGCACCTCATCATTCTTCACCATAAACGAACGCCACTCATCCTCGACAATTGTCCGACGCATCTGGGCGGTTGTGACCATGATGTCCTTGAGCTTCGTACCGGATTCGGGCCAGGCGGTTTCGATCGGCTTCCCCAGCAGCGCAGGGTGCAGCGACCCGCACAATTTGCTGAAAGCTTCGTTGTAAAGTAATATGTACTGATCGCCCCAGTATATCGCGATCGGCCGGGCGTCTGCTAGAATCTGGTTGAAAGACTGTTTGAGGAGTGGCGGCCATGCGTCAAGAGGACCGACAGGTGTGGAAGCCCAGTCGAGGCTTGCGACGACATCCATGTAGGGCTCCTGATCATGTGCTATCTCGGGCAAGACCCAGTCCGGCTCAACCGACATCCTCTGGGGTGCCGGGACGGGCTCCGGCTCGCCAAGTGCTGGCAGGGACCGAAGGCGACGGTCCTGTGCGACGATCGGCTCGACAGTGAAAGAGGCCACCGTGTTGGCACTGCCTGACACACCGAAGCCGCCGCCTTTTTGCGAGTCGAGCCTGACTTTGCGGGGACGGTCGGCCGAAGACGGCTGCTCGTTAGCACCAACGACCAGCCATCTCTGCTGGACCAGACATTTGCTCCACTGGGCGTTGAGATAGTAGAATGACGAGGCGGGGGACTCTGAGGAGGAGGAGCTCCGTGCCTTGGTCAGGCTCGGAGGCCGGATAGACGCGGTGATCCACTCCCAGAGGGCGGCGTGCTGGGCACGTGAAGCTTCCAAGAGGTCGACCAGATCATCAGAGGCGGCGAGGGCCGGGTTGTAGTATGCGACCAGGGAGTTCTCTTCGGAGATATCGGTGGCATAGACGACGTCGACAATGAAGGTTGGTCGAGGGTCGGCCTCGAGAAGGTCGACGATGCCGACGTTGGCAAGTTGCGGGTGCATCTTGTCTTTCCTTGGTTGTCGGTGCTACATGGACGACGGCATCGCAAGGGCTCGATATGAAGGACAAGTCAAGCGGAACGCGAACAGGCTCTGAGCCATTCAAACGCCAGTCAGTCTTGGTTGGTCGTGTCTCGTTGTGACTTCGTGTCTCGTGTCCCGTGCCTAGAAGCAGAAGCAGAAGCAGAAGCAGAAGCAGCAGCAGGAGCAGGAGCAGGAGCGATGGAGACAGAAGAGGATGGATGTATGGATCGTGAGGGCCAAGGTCAACGGGGCAGCCGACGGAATGCGAGTCCCGCGTTGGCACTAAGCCAAGCCAGCCTTGAAGGGGGATTGTATCGTGAACCGGGAGCTCGTGCCTGTGTCGCCCACCAGACAAGTTGGCGTACACAGCGAGCGCTGAGGAAGACGCCGGACCGAGGTGTCCAAGGCCAGGCTTCGAGGCTTCGAGTTGGCGAGCAGATCCGGTATCAAGGACCAAGGACCAAGGTGGCGGGCAGGCGGGCAGGCGGGCAGGCGGGCAAGCGGGCAAGCGGACAAGCGGGCAAGCGGGCGGCAGTGGAGGGAGAGAAAAGGAAGAAGAGAAGACGACGACGTGGGGGGGTACAATCCCTCACGATCGACAGTCCCACCAGCCAGCCAAACTTGGCAGTCGACGGCTGCGTGCCAGACAGGGATGGTGACCGCCTCAAGCAATCAAAGCCCTTGGATGGCCAGCTGACTAACCTTGGGAAGGCCCTGTTCCACGGCTGCTGGAAAGGGCTTACGGACTTAGCTGGGTGATGGACAGCCTCAACTCGTGAAGAGTCGCACATTTCCCCAGGTTTTTTATTTTGTGTTTTAGGCCCGCCAAGCAGTGGCCTCTGCTCCGTACATTGACGCAACCACCGGGCAGGATAAGGCTTCCATCCGCGGCGAACCATGTCCTTGTTCCAACGAACTTCGCGCCGAGATTGGGCAGAGGAGACAAGGTTGCGGGTTGTGCATGTCGGAGTCAGCCGGACCAAACAAACAAAAAAGATCAAACAAGAAGGAGAAGGAAAAAAGAAGAATAAAAAAAAGGGGGGGGGGAGAACAAAAACCCAAATTTTTAAAAAATCAGATTTCAAACAAGAACTAGTGAAAACGATATGGGGGTTTTGCCCTGATTGAGGGAGCATCTTGGGCAAAGGTGCCTTTTCGGGACGAGCACATGGCTGCCCCTCTCCGGCACGACGAGCACGGCAAAGCGTGGTTAGGTAGGTGTTTGTTGGACGAGGAGAAAGGGGTCAGTTGACCTAATAGTTGACCTAATACTGCCATGTCAACTCCCAGCTTACAACCCCCGTCGTAGCCTTGCAAAGTCGGGCCAAGGGCCCCTTTCATAGTTTTGTGGTAGACATGAGCTCTGATGGTTCGTGATCGTCCTTTTCTCATCATGATGATGATGACGATGATGATGATGTTGAAGCTCGTTGCGGAAGCTCGCTGCGGAAGCTCGTTGCGGAACCTTGGAACCGAAAAATTACATGCGGAGTCCCTCCCAGCTGTCCTCCGACCCGCTCTCCGACCCGCTCTCCGTCTGTCCCGCGCCGTCTCCTGGGGCAAAATGGATTATTTCTAAATCACACATGGTTAACTTGACTCCGCTTCCCGAGTAAGCGAACGGGGACGACCCAATTTAGTAAGACCTACCGCCCAAATTATATAATAGCCGTTCCGTCCTTAAGGAGGCTTCGTTAGCATTACTACTACCGCCGTTAACGACTTTATTGCTATTTTTAAACGTAAAACTATTACAATATCGCAACTATAGGTTAACGCGCTTTTATTTTATTATTTCTTTCTTTTAATAGTCTATTTATTTATTTATATAAAGGAGAGAGTAAATATCCATTTAAAAGAGTAATTAGCTATTGCTTATATTTAAGAGAAATTCTATAATTTATTTCTCTTCTCTTTCTTCTTCTTATTTCTCTTATATTTATAATAGTTAAAGACTTAAGATAGGGTCTCTAAAGTAATATAGCCGTCTTACAATACTAGATGCTACCTATAATACTAATAAGCTTAAATAATTTCTATTTTTATTAATAATTTATAATAACTTTAGATGCTAGAGGTTAAAGACGTTTATTCTCTTCCTAAACTAGTAAGCTTACTTAATTTATTAGTATATTACTATTATAAGAGTTCTTATATCTTAATAGAACGTTAGATTAGTACTAAATAACGATTTAGCTACTAAATAAAAGGCGATATAAAATTTCTCGAGATATACTAGTTTCGACGGTATATATAACCTTCTTTACTAAAAGTACTAAAATTTAGCTATTTTTATAGCTAATAGGTAATAAGTATAAATATATATAATATTAGTTTAAATAATATTTATATATAGCTATTAATAAAGAGAATTACTAGTAGTATACTAAAAAGGCAGTTAGTATTATACCTAAGGCTAAACTAAAGATAAAGACTTATCTTAAGAAAAATTAGATAGTAATATTAGCAGATAGGCGTTTTAGGCTAAGTAAACAGTCTTTCTATTATATAGTCCTTAGTACAGCTAATATTTATTAGATTTACTATACCTCTCCTCTAAATTCCTATAACATTACTCTTTAAAGCCTTCTATACTATTCTTAAAGGGTATAGCTTTAAGACGAAGATTCTATAATTCTCTTAAAAAGAGAGAATAATATATATTAATAAAGTAGCCGTATACTAGCTAAAGAATACCCTTTAGTATTAAGCTAATTAAATAATTATTAGCTAAAGTATTAAGATTAATTTAGTTCGTATAAATCGGCCTATTAATAGTTTATAGTTATTTGCTTAATTAAGCACTAGAAGAGCTACTTATGCAGGGCCTTTAAGGGCTCTAAAAGAAAGAATCTTAGTCTTTCCTTCCTTCTATATATAACTACGATTTATTCGTTTTACAACTCTAATAAACGCCTTATATATATATAAAAAGATTATTCTAATATAAAGCTATTAATTAAGGAATTAAAATACTTAATACTTCTTCTCTTTTAATAATAGCTATTAATCTATAAATAACTTAGAATTATAAAAAGATATAAAAATAAGGAAATTAACATCTATTATAAGTCTAATAATACTATTTTACCTATATATATTTTGTATAGTATTACTACTATATTATTTATAATAACTTCTAGTAGAAATATAAGTTTAAGGGTAAGAAAATTCTTAATAAAGCTACTAAGGCCTTTTATAGATACTATACTAAAGAAGAGCTAAAGATATATAAGAAGTAGTAGCTAAACTATATAGTAAAGCCTTATAATAAGAAATTCGACCTTAGATAAGTAGTCTTAACTATATATAACCTGCTAATAATAGTATTACTAATTATATATAGCTAGTAGGTTAATAAAAGGCTATAGGCTACTTATAACTATGCTCTTACTTATAAAATATAGTTTAAGTTTAATAAGCTACTATATAAGCGTTTTAATAGAAGCAAATTCGTATATAAGCTCTCTAAGCAGCTGGCTAATATAAAGCTAAATAGTACTATAGACCTTAATATTAAGTAGTTAGACTTTAGTAACCTTATAGGCAGCTAGTCTATTAATAAAGGCAGTAAGGGTAATAAGGGCAATAATAGCTATATTTTAAAGACCTCTTATATCGCTCTAGATATAGTATTATTATTATTTCTCTTATTAGCTATTAGTATAAAAATGCTCCTTTCTCCTCTCTTTATAAGGCATTAGTATTAGCCTTAGCCCTTACTAGTTACTTTAAGCATTATTTTTTTCTTTAAGACTTCTACTATAATAAGCTAAGCTATGTCTTAGCCTATATTCGTCTAGTTAGTATAATCCTAGTATTTAGGATTGCTATATACTATTTAGCTTAGTAGTGCAGTAATAGATAAGATAACTAACTTATATTAGCTAAAGGCTGCAGATAAGCTAGCTAGGTTAGAGTTCTATAGGCTAGCCCTATATATATACTTTTATAATATCTATATTTAAAAGAACTATATTAATATCTATAATATATATAATATTACTATTTAGCTTTATATTAACATAGATCATCAGTACCTAGGACATATTAGTACCCGGGACACTTTCCACTTAAAATGCTATACCCGACTTTAGACCCATTTTTTTCTATAACTAGTAATGCAAGTCTAATTAATTAAAGCATAAATTATTTTAGCTATTAAAGCTCTTAGATCCGACCTAAAACTAAGCCGTCGAGCCGCTATTAAGATCTATAATATCCCTCTCTCGATATTCTATATTAGAATAGCAGGCCGAACTCCCCTTACCGAACGACGACCCGGTATATAAATAATAACTATTATAGAAGAGGAGGTAATTATTTAGAGG
>MUZH01003246.1:0-10843 GCA_003012965.1 Juglanconis oblonga
CCCCCTAGCCTCCCCAGCCTTTCTCTTCACAGTTTCCATCCACTTCCAAAACGCCCTCTGCCGCTCCTCCACATCCGCACATATCTCCCCGTCTTGCGGTGGTCCAAACAGCGACAGATAGGCAAAGGGACTCGGGCCCTGGGGCAGACCGTAGACATGCTCCCAGTATTGATCGTCGGTCATGGGCTTCACCGGCGGCGGCTGCTGGAGTCCCAGCGCAACGAACTTGGCCAGTACTGCGATCTGCGCCGCGTAGCTCGATCCGCCCTTGTCAGCGCCGAAGGTCGTCTTGGGCGCAGTTGTCCAGCTTGCATTTCCGCCCGAGGACTTCTTGTTGGACAGGTCGTTCTTCCACCCCATCATCGCGGCGAACGCCTCCAGCGTCTTCGTCCACCCGCCGGCGGTCTCGAGTAGCGGCTCGCCGGCGACATCCAACAACCACTCCATGAACCTCAAAGCGTCATGTCTGACCTCAGCGGACAGGTGCAGCATGCCCAGCCGAACCCATTTCACGACGCGATCGGCGTGGGGCGCGACCTCGGCCGGGGGCAGGGCCTGGAAGAGGCGGAGGAGCGGGTTGCGTACGCTCGAGGAGATGTCGGTGATCAGCGGGAGGAGCTTATCGAGGATGGCGTACGTGCCCACGGGATTGTTGGGTGGGTTAGAGGTCAACTGCGAGACAAGGTAAGAGAGGGCCTCGCGGCGTTGTTTGTCGGTGCGAGAGGTTGCGAGGGAGAGGTTGTGCTTGAATAGGGCGATGGCGTCGGGAGCGGTGGTAGAGAGGGATTGTTGGGTGACGGTGATGGCTGGAGATGGTCAGTATAGTCCATGGGAAGGACCCGACAAGAGACAAGCGCAAGAAAACGACTGTGCTGGAGGAAGATATGATGGACCGTTTCTGCCTCCCAAGATGTCCTCCAACAGAGAGACCTTCCTCCTCCCACGCCCCACCAGCCATGGCTATCCCTTCGGTGGGATATTCTCCTCCCTCGATTGGCTCTCGCGCTCGAAATCATTGGCGATGTTACATGATGCCAGCACATGGGTTTTCACCATACACACACAGCCCAGAGACCCCAGCCTTCTCCTTTTCCGTAGGAACAGTCTCGCGGAGACAGCATAGTCCAGGACTGCTCTTCAGGCCCCATAGCACTCAGCCAGTCTCCTTGCGCCCGTCTGAGAAAGGGACGACACTTACACTTCGACTGGAAGCTCGTGTCCGTAAAGTTGGAAGCCTTGGGCTTTGTCTTCCCAACCTTCAACTTGGGTTTCTGTACCCTCACGTCAGTAACCTCTCCATCACGAAGACAAACGACAGGGACTAGCCTGAAAATCCTTCTTCTTCTCCTTCTTCTTCCTATTGCTGGACCCCATTTTGACTTCATTGAACACAAGATCAGCCCCTGGCCATTCATGTTCCCTATTCAGCGCAGAAAGCCACCCAAAATCCGCGGTCTTGGAAATTCGTACTCACCTTGTTGCAACAGGAGAAATCTTGAAGGACGTTGAAGAACTCCAAATTTGGTAAAGGCGGTGTGGAGAGGAAAACGGCGAAATTCGGACTTGACTAGGATCCTCTAGGAACGGGCCGCGGGGGAGCACCTCTGTGTTGCCCTGGGAGCTTGTTTATTGCCAAAGCGGCCTCACAGCGACTCGACGATCACTCTACCTCGAGAACTCGACGAAGTCTACGTTCTCTCTACAGCTTCACCCGCGAAAAATGGCAGACCCCACTGCGGTATGTTTTGATCCTATCTGTTCGCCCATCTCCAGGCGCAATCTCCACACTCCGGTCTTTAAGCTCACCCCTTCGGCTTCAACAGATCAATGGCGCCGACGCCCTCGAAGAGACCCTCAGCCGGCTCTCCAAAAAACCCGGCGTCAAAGCGACCATCGCACTCGACCGTAGCACCGGCGCGATCCTTAAGACAGCGGGCCAGATCTCGCTGATCCACACCGCAAAGTCCACTCAACAACAAACGCAACCGCCGCCAGACGATCCGGCCGCGGTGTCGGCCGCGCAAGCCGAAAGCGAGACGCGGGGCGCGGAGGAGCTGGCGGGGATGGTTTGGGGGTTTGTGAATGCGGCTGGCGGGCTGGTGGAGGGCTTGGATGGGGAGGTGAGTGCAAGAGGTCTTCTCTGCGGTCTACATCGAGGGGCAGGGGAGCAGGAAGAGGCAATGCAAACATGGGATTGTTGGGCGCGAGGCTGACCTTGAATCCCCACAGGACGAACTGAAGCTGCTGCGCGTGCGCACCAAGAAACAGGAGCTCGTAATCGTGCCCGACGCGAAGTACCTTCTTATTGTTATCCACGAGACACCAGCGGCCTGATCTCGGTACTGTCCACACCCCGACGGAGTCCCTTCGCCTTTTCACCTACGAGCCAACGATATCAGCATGGTTGCGAGGCAAGATATGTCAGTGGGATTGTTTGTTGCGACGGCCTGGATCGTAGGGAAGATGGACAGGAGACTAGGGTACTTGAACGAGCGGCTCCGAATTGCTTGACTTCTAAGGCCTGCCATCTAAATACGTGCCTCCAGCATGGAATACCAGTCAGCGGTAAGAAACGCTGCCGAACGCGAACGGGCCCTGGACAAGCTGGATTTGCTTTCGCAATCCAGCTCTCTACATATCTCGACATACGTATCACCAGTGTGGAAACTCTGGCCCCGGATAAGGAGGCTGATGGGTGCTGTCGAGGCTCGAAAAGGCGCCGAGACAGACTCGTTTTACAGTCCGGCTATTTACACAATCTTGGTTTTATCAGCGCTGAATCCTGGCAGGGGGTGGCGGACGCTGCTGAACACTGCCGAGCCTCGAGAGGGCGCACAAACACCACACGCGGGAGAGTTCACGGCCATCGAATGGATCACGGGTCGCCTTCGCCGGATCGCCTAACGGGGTGCCGCGGCGGTAAGCCCCTGCTCGATACTCTGTATCTGCGCGACCTGGTACGTCTGATCTTTCCACACGAGCTTCTGCCGCTTCAGAAATTCGCCGGTGGCCCTTGTGCATCGTGGACTAGGTACGACTGGAGGAAGGCGGCACAAGTTCTGAGATGAGAATCTGGAAAGGACGGAAAGGACAACGTCTGTTTCAGACGAATCGGAGGACGAGCGGTGAGGTGGTTCAGCGGCGGAGAGAAAAAGAAAAGGCAAAGGTGGTGATCAGATCCTTGTATCACTCCAGGTAAGACGGCAAGACGGTTGGTTACGCAGCTTGGTCTTAGCAGAAATTACCGATCATCTGGTCAAAATGGGGATGATGAGTGCATATTTGGCACAATACAATATGTGACCACCATTCCAGAGGCCATCAGACCGTGGCGTGGCTTGAGACGCTGGAATTGTCAGATGCAATCTTGGAAGAACTGGGGACGATGTGACGCTCCCATCTCGCGGGAGTCTTGGCAGACACCGCTGTGGCTGTGTGGCTGCAGCAGTGCATCCATTTTGCGGCCTGGCGGACCAAAAAACTTGGAATCATAGGCAAGATACTGGAATTTTAGTTAGGCTAGGGAATACTCGTACTAATGCAGCGGTGCCACTGCATGACTGACGATGACATTCAGTTTCTCGTGCACTTCTGTGAATGGCTGTTTTCCGTGGCCCACGTTGCGTCAGAACGGGGTCCAGCATATCCGTATACCATAGTACGCAGGAAAACTTGATACCGGAATCTTGGGAAGCCTTCCATGAATCCACACGCGAGATGGATCTGTGTGGCTTCTACGGAGTACTTGCGTTCAAAAAGCCTGTCCAACAAGCCGTTCTTATAGCCCCTTCTTTGAGACGAAACTCCCGCTCCATCCGCTGCTGACACGACCAGTAGGCTGCTGCAGGGTGGGCGCATAACCGGGTCTTTCGGGCAGCATTTCATTTGTAGAGTGCGTGCCCGCTCCCAGCCGTTGCAGAAGTTTCAAAGAGTTTCTTGTCCAAGTTGGTTGGGCGAGGATTTGCTGGGCCGAGCCTGTTGTGTCGGATAGACGAGTAGCCAACAAACCAAGCAAATGCACGCGTTTACAGGGGGATTGTATCCGGGTAATTAGGTTTGAATTCTCTTTTTTTTTTTTGACATTGCCATGCCATGCCATGCCATGTCGGCCAAGAATTCCTTTCCAGCAGATCTAGTGACTCGACTGCGGCAGTTCTCTGGATCGTGCAGTCGTCTGTTTCCCAAATCCTTGGTTCACTCAGCCTTATTCCCATGACGTCGGTCTGACTTTCCTCTCTAGTGATTAGAGTTTGGAATATCAAACCTCGCAGGACCCTGCAGCCTGCAACCTGCCGTCACGTTTCCACAAAACTGGAAGCCCGAGCCGACCGAATACTCGGGTCCTGAAGTCTTGGAGTCGACGATAGCTTCCGAGATACAGTTTCAGTCGAACTTAAAACTTATCATCATTGATGAGGCCAGCGGACAGCGTGAGGCAACAGAAAAATGCCCTCGCTGAGCACGTTCTTCAAAAAGCGAAGATCGGTGCAAACCTCACCCACCAACGACGATACCGGAGGCACACCGCG
Organism: Juglanconis oblonga; assembly: GCA_003012965.1. Taxonomy (NCBI): domain Eukaryota; kingdom Fungi; phylum Ascomycota; class Sordariomycetes; order Diaporthales; family Juglanconidaceae; genus Juglanconis; species Juglanconis oblonga. The sequence goes on from MUZH01003246.1 coordinate 4,530, forward strand.
CGAGGACGTCCGACACACATATGCCTCCGTGGCTGCGCCGACGTCGCCCGCGACCACGCCGCTGGGCGTGGACCTGGAGGCCCTCGCGAGGCTCGCGGACAGCAGCGATGAGCAGGCCATTGCCGCACCGACGGTCGCGACCGGACCGAGGAGATACAGCGAGCAGCCCAGGCGGACGGGACGGCTGAACCGCTATGTGTCGACGCACGATCCATTCCGCCGGTTCCGCAGCCGGTCGACGCATTTTCGACTGAGCGGCGGGGGTGATGTCGATGCCGCGGAGGCGGGGACGAGGGTGAGTTGGCCGGCGCGGAGGAGCACGAGCGAGTCGAGGGATGGTCCGGCACAGGCGCAGGCACAGGCACAGGCACAGGCAGAATCAGAATGTCGGCCGGATGCCACGGACGGTTGGCCTTTCCAGGAGAGCATCAGTGCGAGGGATGCATCACTAGCGGCCTTGGAACGGCCTCCGGCTTCTGCACGGACCGTCCGCGAGGATATGAGGCCGGACGAGGCGCAGGAAAAACTACGGCCGAACAGCGACGTCGGGGTCGGAGTGGTGGACCAGCCCGCACGCTCAAACTCGACGTCCTTCGGGAGCGCCGGCGGCAACAAGCTCCAGAAGCTGAAGAGATTGCCAAGCGTGTCACTCAAGCGCGGGTTCTCGCGGAGGGGAAAGAAGCTGGACCCGCCAGAGGTGGTGGTGACGCCTGGCACGGCGGTAAGTCAGAAGCTGTTTCGTTTGTGCATTGCTTGCTTGCTGTTGTGGACGCGTCGATGGCCTGTCTCCAAGCACCATTCCTCCAGTGGTAGTGGTGGCTTCGCCTCCCTTTTGCCCTCTGGACAGGACTTTTCCCGTGACTGGGCCCCTCTGGGACCCCTGCTCAGACCCCACCTTTTACCCCAGATTTATCAGCCCACGGGCGGAACTGGGCAAGACGGGCACTTCCACCCCCCTGGCGGAAGGTCGGTCGGGGGGTCCTGGGCCTTTTCTACTGTGGTAACTCAGGCCATCTTCTCAACATCCAATCCTCGCGTGACCTCCTCCTCCGTGTCTCACTGCGGCAGTGCCGGCCAGCAATGTCATTTTCCATCATCGCCTCCTTCCTCTCTTCCGGGTCCTGTTCCTGTTCCTGCGTCTGCATCGTACGATAATACCGCATAAGGCTACAATCCCGGCCTTGCCATCTAATTCTTTCCAATTGCATTACCGCTTGATGACCGTTCACGACCTCCTTTCTTTCTTCATTCCTTTTCTTTCTTTTTTGTCTCCCGGTCTCGCATGCATTGCATTGCATTGTGGCTGACAACCCCGTTCGCCTCTTTCCGTCAACATAGATCTCGAGCTCGTCACCACCAAATTCAGCTCCGGGATTCTACTACCATCATTCCAAAGGGTCCTCACAGTCACCACCAGTGGACCACAACAAGCCCCTGCCGCCTACTCCACCAGCGGAGGGTCACGAGCGGACAGGTTCAACGGACACAACCACCGGCACCTCTACCGGCCCGAAGTCCCTCCTCCGCCTGAACCGCATCATGGCAACCTTGTCCAACCTGGACATCGAGAAGCTCTTCTCCGGTGCTCCGCAATACTTCGACCGCTCCGAGGGTCACTTCACAGGCGCACCACATCCCTCCGTCGCCTTCCCCTGGGATGAGGAGCTCGCCATCCGTGATCTGACCGACCACACGCAGATCGAGGATGAAGCATGGAGCTGCATCACTGCGTGGCCACACATCACTCGCGACGTGCGCCGTGGCCCCTCAGCATCAGCAACCCGCAAGGTCGCCGAGAGACGCCGCGCCCACTTCTACCCGAGATGTCGCGAACGCCCCAACATGCTCAGCATGCAGGGGCTGGAGAAGGGCACCATGGGCTTCCAGGCTGCGCTGGAGCTGGGCGTTTCCGATGCCCTGCAGGAGGAGCAGTGGGGCTTCGGGAGTCTGGGGACCAAGGACCATGTGATCGTGGAGGCGAGGAAGAACCTCATCGCGAGCAAGGATGGGTTGAGGAGGTTAGATGAGACGACTGTGTTGGATCATCTGATGAAGAATGCCGAGAGGTATCAGCAGAAGCACCAGAGGGACAGGGACTCGTGTCATGAGTTGTACAAGGAGCTGTTCACCCAGATCTTGCACCCGCCAAGTCGGACGTTCACGGATCCCTACAGTCTGTCTGTGCAGGTATTACATCTGGTGAAGGTGCTTGCCACTCCGAATGTTTGGATCGACTTTTCGCGTGTCGAGTGGAGGATCCGATTGGGCCAGATACTATGGGGCACGGCGGACGATGATGGGGAGGATAGCGTTAGTGATGGTGCCTCGATCACTGACGCGGAAGACACGAAGGGGCTCCATGAGGAGCGGTATTGGCTTCTCCTGCAGATCTTGCTGGCCTGCGAGCTGCTCGTGCGGCTGGACACCATCACAGAAGGCGACGAGATACCCGAGAACGTCAAGCCGTCCGAGATCCACCGATTTGAGCGGGACGCAAATCCGTCCGTGAAATGGTCACTACACTTGGCCAGAGCCTGGTTGGAGAACATCGAGATCACCAAGGCGAAGCCGTCCCCAAATGGCGAACAAGACAATCCGAAGGGCTGGCTGGCGAATCTCACTCACAAGATGACACTCACGAGTGACCGTCCGCATTCGAGGCACCATGAGAAACTCCACGACCACCACAAGCAGCCCTCTATTTACGTCATGAAGGGCAAATATTGGGACAGGCAGGTCCGCGGACTGACGCATTTCGCGAGGAGACTTAAGTGGCCCGAGATCGAGTCGCAGTCCACACTGATATCCGAGAACTGCCGCGCGGTAACCGAGGGAACGCCGCTGAACACCCCATTCGAGACGCCGTTCTCAACGCTCACGGCCAAGTCGAAGGATTCCTCATATTTTCCTCTGGACAAAGACAGCTCGCTAGGCAGGAAACAGTCGAGGAGGCATAGAGTCGGAGCAGCACTGCATCCTTCCGGCTGGCTGTCGAAGAGCTATGTATCTGGTCTGATGCTTCCTGGCGAAGGTTTATATCACTTCATTATGTCGACATTGCTGGAGAACGACATCGGGGCCATGCACAAGCTAGGACCGATGGCAAACCTCTGCGGTGGATTTGTGTATTCTGGCAAGAGCTTCTGGAGCACGGCCTGTATTGTGGGCCGGGTGCTTGCTGCGGGCAAGGGAGCGGTCGAGTGCATGGGATGGATCTCAAGCGACGTTGTGCCTCGGGGCCTCAGCGATGGGTGGGTGAACATTGACGCTGAGGACATAGCTGGTAAGTTTTCGGAAATAACAGGTATTTTGCAGACCCGATTACTAACTGGATCTACAGAGGACGTCAAGAAGACCGGCAAACAAGCTAGGATCTGGGGCAAGCTCGCCGTGGAGCGTGAGTCCTCCGTTTTGGGAGGCTCGGATCGAGATTCCGTGTTCCCGGCCGACTTTATTATCCCCTTTGAGAACCACTACCATACGCCGCCACCAACGATCAGTGTTGAGTTGAAGTCACTCAACTTGGCTGAACCACTTGGCTCGGTCCAGACGACGCCGACCCTGGAAGTGGCCACGCCGTTCTCCGGCGTGAGCGCGATTCCCCAGATCAAGAATTTCACGCCATCCATCACGTTCAACGTGACAACGTGGGAAGATGACGAGGATTTGGAGCACACATTCCACGTGGTGAAGGACGTATACTTCGTCACGTCTCACCCGTGCATGCCATCGCATCATGTCAGGATCCTGAAGTCGCCCTCCAGTCCGACCATCCAGCAGATTGACCTCACTGGACATCCGGTACCTGGTAATGGCAGGTCGTCTGGTCACGCCAAGATTACCTGTAAGTGCCATGTCGCATTTGTGTCTATGATCGGATTTGTCTCGCTGACAGTATGGACAGGCCACCCGCTCCACAAATACTATACCTACACTGCAATTCATCTCTCGGAACTGCTCGCCAAATCAAACTGGACTCTCGAGCAGCTTCTTGCCGACCCAGCAACCAACATCTCTCCTAGCATCACACCTTCCTCCGCCACCGCCCGCCCGCCCCGCGTGCTGGTCATCGATGCCATTACAAATTTCATTGCCCAACCCGAAGCACACCAGATTCCACTGTCACCTGTGACGAGTAGGGCGAGCGCAAGCTTCAGCGAATCCAGCCGGCATTCTTCGCTGAGCGAGGAGATGGATGACGGATCTCCTACCCATCTGAGGAGAACAGGAACAGACTTGGACCAGAAGAACGGTGGGGCGGCCGAGTATCAGATGCACAACGAGACCCGACGCAGACAGTTCGGGAGTGACATGGAGATACTCGTCAGGGCGATTTGCGCGGAGAGGGGGTGGAACGCGTTGATTTCGCGACGACGAAGGGGATGTCTTGCTTGTGCTATCCGCGAGGCGGGTGCGCTGGGGTGGCGGGTTGTCATCCGGGTGGACTAAGGCCCCGGCTGCCGACAAAATTGTCGACGTCAACTAATTGTGTGCAAAGACGGATTTGTTTACGATACCCTCTGAAAGCGAGCGCGCGAGTTTGACATTGCTGGAACATGGTACATGGTCATAGGCCTGGATATGAAAACAGAAAACGAGACATGGGAAGGGAAAGGAAGGCACGGATGGGAAACAGAGGAGAGATGGCAACAGGAGGGACGATCTTCCCTGTAGTGCATACAATACAACGCGTTCATAATCCGGAATGGTCATGCGTATCTTGGTCGGTCTAGTATAACAACAATCTTGCACATCGTGTGAAATGTCGCACGGCACCACCTCCTGGAAGAATGCAATGCCGATCCGAACGCCTTGTGCCTGCAGAACACTATGCCAGCGAGTGACGCTTATTCCCACAACACCGCCATATATGGTACCCCTCTCCCAAACCTCAGGTATAAACGTCCTCTCTCTTATGTCCTCTCCAGACGACCTCTACAGCTCGAACTCTGTGGTGGCCAGACTCCATTCCTTCCAGCCAGGCTTCTCCCCCGGCAACCGAACCCCCTCCCACTCCTCGCGTGTGACATTGCGCCACTCCTCGACCGGGATCCAACCAATATACGCCCTATCGCCAAATCCCCCGATCCAATACACCTGGGTGACCACCAGCCGCACCCACTCGCTCGAGTGGATGCGGTTCCCCGGCAGCCAATACTTCGCGTCCGGGTGTGCCTTCAAAAAGCAGCTCTGCAGAGCGCCAGCCTCCTCGACCGAGTCAACGGTGATGGGCTCCAGGTAGCCCAGCAGCGAGAAGCGCGGCAGGTTCGCCGCGCTGTACGGCACGGGGTCGTAGTGCGGCGGGACCGCGGCGGCGTCGGCGGCGGCGTCGTCGTCGTCTTCCTCCTCCCCCTCCTCTGCTTGTCCGCCATTCCACCAGTTCCTCACCCAGCCAAACATGCGGGTGGACTCGATCCGCTTCTTGGGCGGGTAAGGCGGCACCCAGTTGACGCTGATGCTCATGTTGCTCCCCGCGGCGACGTTCTTGAAGCTCGTGGCGATGGTGATGGCCAGGATGGTGGGGTCGCCGTGCTCGCAGTCGGCGATGTAGTCCATCAGGCCGATCGGCACGCCGCCGAGCCCCGGGGGCCGGTGCTCGAGGAGGATGGAGTGCGGGAGGCCGTCTGCGTCTTCGGTGGGGGCGGCGTAGGAGGTGGGGAAGACGGTGGAGAGGGTGCCGAGCGGGGAGAGGGCGAGGATGCGCCGGGCGAGGATGGCGGATTCATACGAGGTTGGGATGCGCTGCGTGGAAGGGGGGGAGGAGGAGGAAAGAGAAAAGAGAGAAGAGGAGAGGGAGAGGGGAGAGAAGGAAGAGAAGGAGAGGAAAGGGGAAGAAGGGGGGGAGGAGAGGAGGGAAAAAGAAGGAGAAAAGGAGGGGAAGGGGAAGAAGGAAAAGGAGGAGAAAAGAAGAAAAGAAGAAGAGGGAGAGGAGAAAAAGGAAAGAGAGAAGAAAGGAGAAAGAGGAAGGAAGGGAAGGAAGAAAGAAAGAAGAAGAAGGAGAGAGAGAAAAGAAGGGAAAGAGAGAAGAGAGAAAGAGGAAGAAGAAGAAAGGAGAGGAAGAGGAAGGAAGAAAAGAGGAGAAGGGAAAGGAGGAAGAAAGAAGAGAGAAGAAAGAGAAAAGAGAGGGAAAAGAGAGAAAGGAAAGAGAAGAGAAAAGAAAAGGAAGGGAAGAGAAGAAAAAAAGAAGAGAAAAGAAAGGGAAGAAGAAGAAAAAGGAAAGGAAGAAAAGAAAGAAAAAAAGGGAAAAGAGAGAAAAAGAGAAAAAAAAAAGAAAAGAAGAAAAGGGAAGGAGAGAAAGAAAAGAAAGAAGAAGG
>MUZH01003247.1:0-10863 GCA_003012965.1 Juglanconis oblonga
CCACCATCCTCAGCCCCCTCCAACCTCCTCGCCTCCCGAAACACCCTCAACCCCTCCTCCAGCTCCCTCCGCACCCTCCCTTCCTCCTCCCGCTTCCTCCGCGCCACCTCCTCCAGGAACCCGACCTCATCCTCGTCCAGCGCCCGGAACTGGTTCCGCAGCCGCCCCGCCTCCTCCGCCGCCGCCTGCTTGGCCGCCTTGTTCGCCTGCAGGATCTCGTACAGCGACGACTGCTGGGTACCGCCAGCAGCAGCTTCCTCCGCCGCGCGGTGCCGCTCCTGCCGCTCCCTCTCGAGCTGCGCTTGCACGGCCGCCCATTCCTCGGATCTGCCCGACGATGGGGTGGTTGTGGTGGCTGCTGCTGCTGTTGTTGTTGTTGTTGGTGGTGGTGGTGGTGGTGGTGGTGGTGATGAGATGGATGCGGCCACGGGCACGGCGTCGCCGGTTTGGGTGTCTATTGCGCCGGTGGAGACGAAGCGGGAGGACATGCCTTTTTTCTTCTTCCTTCCTTCTTCCTTCTACTCTGTATTTTTTTGGATTGCCTGTCTGTGTCTCTCCCTCTTGTAAGAGGCAAGGAGGATTTGTGGGTATGATTGTCAGGTTTGCAGCTCGAGGCTTAAGCTGCTGTGTGGGATGAGAGTTGAGGTCAAGACAGAAAAGGTGGGGTGGATAAGATACTTCTTATTGGCTGACCACGCAGCACTACAGGTACCGACCGCCTCACTGGCAGCGCCCATGCCGTTAGGTAGTCCAACGACCGCTGTGCCGCATCATGCGCACAAGCCCGCCAACATCAAACATGTCAAACCAAACACATCGCCGAGTTGCATCATCGAATTGTTCTTGCATTGCTGTGGCAATATTTTTTATTCTTGATATTGTGGTAATATCTGGTGCTGTGCTATGCCGTGCTATGCTGGATTTGCAAAACCAGTGAGCGTATACTGGACTGCTGCGCCGCCACCGTCTCCGATCATTCTACTCGTGTCTGAGAGCTCTCTCATGGCCCCGATCTCCGGCACAGTTGATTAGAGCGCTTCCCAATTTGTTGACCGAGCAAGACTCGTGGTCGAACTTCTTGTGTTTTTCCCCCTTCATCCTCGACCTTTCCGGCCAAGGTGTCACAATAAACTGCCATTCTTTTTGTGTGCCAAGAACAAGAGATCCCTTTTTTGTTTGTTCATCCCGTCTTGAGAAACCCATCTCAAAAGCTCTTCGTCGCATCATGAGCGTGGACGTTGTACGAAGTAGCCCACTTCTTCCGATCTCAGGAAGTGAAAAACCAGAAATTAGGAAAACAAGCCTCAAAACAGCAGACCGAACCGCCTTCTATAAATACCGGTCGAAGAATATCCTCTAAACATGAGTGCCATGCCGCGCGCATCAAAGGCAAGGGAGGTGTACAGTGTAAAGAACCACAGAAAGACAACCCAAAAAAAACAAGGAAAAAAAACAAGGGTTAAATGCTTCGGGTTGCCGTCGGTTTTCCGGAAGCGCGCTCCGCTTGAATCAGATCAAAGCAGCGGCCCAACGTTAACGAACCCTCAGCCAAGGAGAGTAAGAAATGAAGAAGTCGTGTCCACAGAATACAAGCCAAACCTTGAGGCTGGGGGTATGTAAGGGCAAAGGCAAACCAGAAAGGCACCACCCGCCTAGAAACAGCAGCGTCAAACCTCCGACAAAACAGCCGAAAAAAAACTGATATCCACAATAAAACCCGACTTTTTTTCACGTCGGTGACTTCTCGTCAGAGCGAATGCATGAAGACGGGTACCCCACAAGACCATACTCGCAAATTTCAAGGTATCTTGATGTCTTCGAATCGAGGTTTGTCGTTCGCGGCAGAGAGATCAAGGTGTGAGTGAGGACGAGCATCGATGGATGCGACCAGTGAAAGACTTCGTTGATTTGTCAATCACCTCGCGTTTTCGTCGTCTGACCACCACGGAGCGTCCACACCGCTCGGGACCAGCTTGCCACGTTTGCCATTTCCATTCCTCAGCCTCAGAACACAAGGCTACCATTTTTATGCTGATCGAGAAGAACGTGACTGATGTGACCACCGCCGAAAAAATCACCTGGTATTATTTCCACCAACGCCCGTGAATGAAATGGCCAACCGAGCCATATAAAGTCAAAACGAGAGAAAAGCATTAAAAAAACAAGAGAAAAAGGCGAGTCAATCATTAGACGAATCCGCAGCATATCCACCGTCCCCGCCAAACAAATTTGTCTGGGTTTGGCACGACAGGAAAGCATTTATAGACCCAGCGAGCCAAGAGCGCATTGCAAAAACGCCTTGTAACTGGTCAACTGGCGAATATGAGCTGCCGCCAATAGTCTCCTCGTAGGTGACCTGAAGGCATGTCCGGAGACTCGTTTGGGTATCTGAATGCAAAAGTATATCGTTTTTTTCTCAATCCGTGGCCGTGCGCAATGCGAATGCATAAACTCCGTCGATGTCCTAGCCGGTCGAGAGGGTCTTGACCGGCATTTTTTGTTGTGTCCACTGTCTCTGCTACTAGGGGACGTTGTTGAGAAGACCATTACCCAAGAACAGCCTGTCCGTAGGCAGGAGCAGTCATGAAGTATTGCTGAGACTTGGCGCCAGCACTTCCTGTGCAGTTAGCACAATTGCACTCGCCCGCATTCATCTCCCAGATGTTCTGACCGTAGTAGTACGGATAAGGGGCGTGGCGAGTGGGGTGGTGGGTGACTTTGGGCGCCGGGTTGTGTCGCGAGAGATAGAGTTGTCCTCCCGGGAGGCCGGCCCCCATCTCGGTGGCGACGGGTCGAGAGTACCAATCACACGGGCCAATACCAGAAGTCGCCGACGCAGGGTACTCAGGGGTACCATAGCCAGAGTCGGGAGGAGTGAGTGGAGCGCTCGGCCACGGCCCAGCCGAGAACTGGTTCCAACTAGCGTCATTGAGTTTGTTGGAACGCTCGTAACGCTCATACTCTGCGATCTGCTGCTGGCGCCAGATGTCGTACGTCTGACCGCGAATGCCGCGGTTGAGGTCAGTCTGGATGGGAGGAACCAAAGCAGCCAGTCTCTCGCGAGTGGCCAAGGTCTGCGCCATCTTCTTGCGGCCCACCCAGTCGCTCCAGTTGCCCATCCAGGCATTGTAGTCCTCGGATTGGTCCAGGTTGACGAACAGGTTCCAATTGATACCACTCAGCCAGTCAGCCTCCAACTTGTTCAGTTCCGCGACAGGAATGCCGGACACCTCGGACCAGGAGCGGTTCTGGAACGTGTTGTCATCGAGAAACTTGCTGCCGAGAAGCAGGGCGATGGTCAGCATTCGCCAGACCTGACCCTCGTGAGGGTGGAAGGGACCGGACATCTTGAGACCGTTCACTCGCTTGGAGAGGTAGTTCATGCCGAGGAGGATGGTCGTCTTCGGCAGACGCGTAGAGGACAGGATCTGCGAGCAAAATTTGCGGAAGGCACCAGAGATGGCGGATCGAGGGGTCACCAGCTCAACCGCCATTTCGGCAACGTACTCGGCCATCATGTCGACCTCGTAGTCGAGAACAGCGCAAACACCTCCGCCAGGCATTTTGTCGGATTTTGAGAAAGTCGAAATGCCTTGATGAAGAATGGGGCGATCTGCTTCGAGCACCTGGAAGTTAAACACAGCAATGTGGAAGGGCCACGCTTTGCCGGCAGAAGATTCCAAGGCTGAAGAGTCGTGAGGCAGGTGGGAGAAAAGGTGGTGATTTAGTGAGATGCTCCCGCCATAAGAGGTCCTAAGGATGCCGTCGTCCGTAGAATGCTTAGGTGGTTGAATGGGTTGATCGAATCGATGTTGAGTCCCGAATGGATTGCAATGTCGTCGATGTGTCGAGAAGGGTGTAGTCTGTTCGCGAGGAACAGAGCACGCGGTCTTCTGAGAAATCAAAGATCCGATGTCTATGCAACACGACTGGAGTTGAGAGTCAGTACCGTCTCTCAACAACGGTATGAGCAGTCCGTGTCTTCTGTCTGACACACAAACACACACACACACACACACACACACACACACGAACTTCGGTCGTGAAATGCGTCACGCAGGTGCGGACTGAGGCGGGTGTGGCGAAGTAATGAATGACCGATGGAAGGGGAAAGACTGGTGTTGAAGGGGAGAGTCGAGAGGGGGGCGAATGTCAGACACGACTCGAAGGCGGAAAATACGAACGAAAACTTTGAAGGGATAAACTTCGCCGTGATCGCTCTCGCCGCTCAAGAGGTGCAGGAAAGGGACAATTCGCGAGAGATGAGACGAGGACGAAGAGTGCCCAAGTCGAGGGTTGGCAGGTGACTCGGGGAGGTGAGAGGTGGGGAGGATTAAGTTGGGTTGGGTGAACAAGAAAACCGGAAGTGCAGGAGTGCCGAGTCTCGAATGTGGTAGAGATTTGTAGCGGGCAGCCTTGGATCAATGGGACGGACCAGGGTGGCTTGCCAGGAAACCCAAGAGGCGACTGCAGGGGGGGGGGAGAGACTGCCAGGCCCCAAAACAAACAGGTCCCGCGTCTGGTGGTGGGTGGTGGGTGGTGGATCCGCCGAGTAGTAAAATTACCACATGGCAAGAAGACCAGCGCAGCCACACACACACTCACACACACACACAAACACAGGCGCGCGCGGGGGGAAATGAATCAAGGGCAGTGGTAGATATGAAGCCAACGCCTGTCAGGCCCGTTTTTGGCTGGGTCCGCAGTTTGTTTGGCTGGCCCGATGAGTGAGGACTAGGGAGACAAGACGTGTCCGTGTGATGGGAGGTGGCTGAGCTGTGACGTTGAGAATGAAAAGGGTACTGACCTGTGCTGCGGTGCCTGACCTTCTGTGTGAAAGAGGCAAATGGCTGCTTGCTTCGACTTGACGTGGCTTGGCTCCAAATCTCGATCTTGGTCTTGACAGGTTCTGTGATGATTCGCAGATCCTACGATGTAGGGATGCGCGTTATTACGGTAGCCGGTTGCCGGTTGCCGATACGGTGGGTAGACTTCCTTCGTAATGCTGGCGACCTCGAGTCGAGTTTCGCTTGCAAACTCAAGTCGATGGTTTGTTTCGGTCCGTCGGGTCTACCGTGCGCTGCACAGACTTGAAGTTGGGCTGGGCTGATGCAACCGTTGAAATGCCACGAAGTAGGCAAGATGTTCTGTTTCGCCCTTTTCTCTACTCGAAACAAGTGCCAGGCAACTGATTGTAGAGCAATGCAGTAAAGTGAACAATGCCTTCGAGAGAGACAGAGACAGAGTGAGAGAGACGGGATGGATCTCGTGGACCTCGTGGACCGAATGGCTCAATCAATGGTGAGTTTCGGTATTGTCGATTGATCGTCGTATTGTCGCGACAATGGCCCGAAATGGGTCTTGTTCGTTTTGGGTTTGTACAAGCACCGGAATCCCTGACTTGGACGACACAAAAATCAATTGGTCGTTGGTCGTGGTTGATCGAAAGGGAGGACAGGCGAGGGAGGATTCCGCTGTTGACAAGAATAAGGAAAAAGGGTGAGTTGAAGGGGGGGGATGGAGGGTGAGGGAGGGTTGATGATGGTGGAAGTGAAGTGAGGTGAAGTGAGTCGGAGGTTGAGGGATAAAAAAGGGAAAAGTGAGATGCTGGCTGATGACGACGGGACAACTCGACCGTTTCCCGGTCGTCCGTCCCACTTGGGAATGAAGGGGGCAAGTGCAGTTGCACCTGCAGGGGAGCAGGGGAGCTGGGGAGGGTCGTGCCAGCCAGACGGTGCGGGGCCAGGGTGCCGTGGGTGCCAGGCACGTCAAGACCTCGAATTTGGGAAGGCTCGGCCTCTCGCTGACACTTCTGGACCAGAAGCGCACTAGAAGCCTCTGCTGGTGGTGGTAAGGTAGGTGGTAAGTTGGTGTTGGTAAGGTGGTAAGGTGGTAAGGTGGTAAACGGAGCGGATAGAAACGGCACGCAAGGGTCCGTCGCCCAGAGATTCTTGCTTCCCAAATTGCTAATCTGGGAATGCTGGGAATGGAAAGAGCCACACCCCCCTCCCTGCCAGTCACTCCCTGCCTCCCACCTCTCCCAGCTCGCACCTCCCAACTCCCGGCCTTCCTCCACTGCAGCAATAATCCTTCCAGCCTTCCCAGCCAAGTGGAGGACCACGCGAGAAGCGATGAGCGACACGGCACCAAACTCCTTCGCGTCCCCAGTTGTCCCCAGTTTTCCAGTTTTCTCGTCGTCCGCATCGTCCACATCGTCACCTCGATCGTGCTTTCATGTGCCATACGGGCTGGCAGTGGCCAGACCGTTCGTTCTTCCCATCAAACCTTGACATCAAACCTGCCCGTGACCATGTCGGTCCTCCTCCGCTCCCAGCGCAGCTTGACAGGCAGCCTCCCCAGAATAGAGTCATTCGACTTCTTGTCAGCCGGCGAGAAGATGCAAGCCCGTGATGTGACAGACACTGGCAACTTTCTTTTGACTCGGCAACGAAACAAGAGCAGCGCAACAGGGGACAAACACGAGCATTGGGCAGGAGGCGGCCCTCCTACTGTCCCACCATCGCCTCTGCAGTCTCCGCCCTCCGCCTCTCCACAACATCCATCCACAAGCGGCAGGGGGCATCGCGAGAACTGGAACCGCACGGGTCACCCTGAGGTCATTGACCAAGCAGCCATGTCCCAGAGGGCCAGAGAGGGCCCGAGAGAGGCCCCCTCCCAGATCCGCCTCGGTCGGCCATCCACTTGCGGGGCCATGGGAACCATCTGGCATCTTGGCCCACCAATGACATTCCAGTTGTCAAACACTAAATTCCCACTTGACTCTCGATCGCCAGGAAACGGCGTCTCCTCAACCACACCGCCTGTCCAACCAATGGTGCGCCAGTCATTTTCAAAACTCAATCATTCAAGTCACAGGTCACGGAAAGGTGCTGCGTCTTGATGCCTTGGCAACTACTTGCACCGGGCGCAGCCTAGTGTTGGTCATGTCCTCGTGAGAGTCACCAGGGCCGTTCCTATGGCTACCGCCGGCATCGTCGGCTGCTTCGGACGCGACCCATTATGGGCTGCAATTTGCAATCATAGTTCCTCCACAGCCGAGGCAGCTGCTTGCATCTGCTGTGAGGATGCATCCAAACCGACACACCCACTGAATCATGGACACGAGGCGTGCCGGCCCATAGCATGCGTTTTTGTTACCGGGCGTGCAAATACCATGTCGACAGAATCCAGAATCCCGCCGACACGTCTTCTGCAGAGAAATCACAGGCGCTCCAGAAATTCTGCTTGAGACAGGCTCCACTGATAAAGCAAACAGCAGGTGGATCGTCGTCTTGCAACTTCAGATTTCGAGCGCTCGCTTGCAATTTCGACATTTGACACTTGCAAATTTGTCCATATTGCTTCGGCAACGGCAGGCGTTTTGGAACTTTTGGAAGGTCAGCAGCGGGACAAGTTTCTCCTTTGAGACCTACCAAATGAAAGTCAATGCTGCCGGGCTGCACACCAGCAAACACATGTGGCAGGACGGATGGACAGCTGAGTCGATTGGCTTTGCGTCCAGCAGCTGAAAGAATCACGTCGGACGCATCGGGAGGCCCTTACATCAATGCCTGGTCCCGTGTCTTTCACCCTGGTGTCTTTCACCCTGGCCGCGGCCTTCACACCAGCCATCTCACACACGGCCGAAGTCCCTGCTCGAACAGGGGGGACAACCGCATCTGCCGCATGGCTGCAGCTCGTTGAACAGTGACATGGGCTGAGGCTCCCGTTGTAACGGATTGTGGCGGCTACGCGTCGCCCAAGTTCTCGAAATAATTCCATGCCAGGGCAACCCGTTGATGAGGCTGGCCCGCGTCTTAGTTCCAAACAGGAACTGCTTGGGTCTCGGCCGGACATTGATTGACCAAGACAAGGCTGTGGCCGCGCTTGTCGGAACACGGCCAAAACGGTCGTGTCAAGTCCGCGTATGGAAGGAGGCAAATTTCTGCTCGCCAACCGGATATTTCGACACCTGACAGGCTCTTGGGTCTTTTGATCGCCAATCGCTGGAAACAATGCTACTGCATGCCTCCGCGTGTCTGTCTGTATGATGTGCGAACATGGAAACCAACGAGCAGCCCTGCGCTTGGCACAGAAGGGCGGAACAACGGTGGAGCATGGAAAGCCCAGGCGAACGGTGAACAACCCTTGCGAGTCAGCGCCGCATTGGCCCTTCAAATTCCAAAAAGCACCTGGGTTGCACAAAAATCTTGAGAGGTCCCGAACATCAGACGAATTCCCAACGGTCCAGCCTATCGGATCCACAGAGCCGGTTCGCGGACCTCAGCTGCTCCTTGCATCTCCGTAGCGATTTTAATAGAGCTCACTCAACTTGCACGATGAGTCGTTGACGAGTCGTTTCATGGGCAGCAGTTTCCTCTTCACATTTCCAAATCTTAAACAACAGAACAACAGAGGTCTAGAGCAGCCATGTCCGCAATGACATGTCTAGCCACCCGGCGTCCATCCAAAGGCAACGCAACGCGATGGATGATGGGATCTGCATTGCTCCGTTGCTCAGCAGCAGGTCAGGCCTGATGGAGTTAGACCTCCGGCCGGAGTCTCACCATGAGACTCACTCACCTATGAATAGCTTCGCTGTTGGGAACCCTGAATGAATCCCACCAATTCGGAAGTCAAGACTTCTCTCCCTGCCTACGTTCCTGCCTGCCCTTCGTACGGAGTGCTACCTCTGCTACATAGCATTCTTTGGAGGGTAAGCACTCAAGTGTCTGATTACCGTGTAGAAAATACGACGGTCCGTCTTACACCTTCACCCACGGAGGCCGATCTAAACGTCCAGAACTTCGATTTGCTTCGTCACCCGAATGTCCCGCGTCATTCCACGCCACATTACCAGAATCCTTTCCCTGTTCGAATCATCCTGGGGGCGCTTCGCCCAGGCAGCCAGAGTGCTGTATCGAGATTGCGCCGCCGTTGACGACTGGAAAATTCCCCGGGACTACCCATAGGCCTGGCCCATCGACAACCAGGCTGCTCGGGCTGCCAGCAGAAGAGATTGACTCTTCCTGAGACCTGCAGTGCATACTGCAGCGAAATGCAGCGAAATGCAGCCCACGTGGATGAAACGTTCCAGACGGCCCTGCTGCCCTATCAAGTCGACTGCACACCCGAGGTTGTGGTCGCTGTCAGTGAGGGGTCCCGGGAGATAGGTCCACCGCTTGTTCACTTCTTCACCGCATTTGGCGTGTGAAGCAACCACTGCCCACCAGACGTGCATTGCACAGAAACCTTCCTCGGCTGCTTGGCTTCTAGAATTCCGGTGCAGTGCCGACAACAGCTTTTCGTCTTATTTCCTGGCACGCAACCACAATCAGCATCGACGAGAGGGTGTGGCGCGTCCGAAGGTTTGATCTGGTCGCGAGTTATGGTGACTCGTTGAACACGGGCTGGAAACGCCCATGTAACTTTCCTTTCCACGAGAGACTTTCCCAAATTGACGATACCGATTCTTGTATACCTGTCGGGTGACACTGACGGACATCCACCACCCGCTGCAACAGATCTCTCTGGAAGATCCCGAACCTCCATACGCCTGGCTATGTCTGCTATGAACCCTACAGCCTGCCCAATTGTGATCTGCCGCGGACTTGCGGTATCCTACCTCAAACACGCACACGAAGCGATCAGAAACACCTCACCGTGCTGCCCGCTCTTCTGCCTGTTGTCTACGGCGGTTTCCGCCACTGGTCCGATTTAGGCATATTTCGAGGTATTCGAAGCCCGCTGCCACTGACTGCAGCATTTGCTGCATGTACCTTGTGAGCTGCAGCCACAAGCAGTCCATCATGATGGGATGGATGGACAGGAGCCCTCCATCGCGCCCCCGCCCTCCGGGCAATCCAGGCGCACTGGCGGATATGTACGACGGGCAGCCGGTAAGCCGGACATACACAGTACACCCCACAGGACCGTCGTGGGGTGGTTGGTGACTTCATCCAAACACGCGCGTGCGGACCCGTCGGCCTCCAGAAACGCACCCTTTCGTTTTTTGGAGTGCATGCGGGAGTCACGCCGATCACAGCGAAGGCGACGATGTCTTCACACAACCACTGGGTCTCCCCCCCCCCAAACCAGACGACGCGAGGAGCGAGCGAGTGACTCTGCTACACAGCCAACGACCCTACCAGATCGTGACTAACAAATTGCGTACACAAGACACTACGCGTGGCGGTAATCCCTTCACATGTGGTACACCCACAGGCACGTCAGCGTCAGACAAGCGGCGTGCCCCCCCCCCCCCTTCGGACCTAATACACCCACCCGCCTGCGCTAGGAGCAACGGCAGCTGCCAGTCGACCACCCACTGGCGAGGGAATCACATTGACCTTGAAGAGTAAGATGTGAGATCCACGACCGCCTCGTCATGGTTTGAGTGGCTGGTCTGAGGGTTGTGACACATCTAATCAGACGTGGGATACACTGACATGCTGCAAAAGCTCGCCTCTGGCAAGCGAAGATTTGTGAGAGGTCATGTGCATGTTCATGATCGTTCCGCTCCTTGCCAAGGTACGATACTGACCCAGCGTCATCCACGAAGGAGATCGGCGAGAAGTTGTCCAACAATCGCTGGTTAGACGCGGGTGTCATCATTCCCAGGTGGGGCTGAGAGTTATAGAGCGTGCAGTAGCGCGCTCCTATGTCTACAATCATCCCGAACACGCGTGAGCAGGTTTGGCAACTCTATCCTGGAACGAAGCCGAGAATTTCAGTTCAAGCTGGATGTATTCTCCGCGCGCGGCGAAAGAACCGGGGCGACGCTCATCGTCTGAGGCAGTCGTCAGGCGTGGGGTGGTTCCTGACGCCACTGGGACCGAACGGAATACTTGTGCTGGTCTGGGG
>MUZH01003248.1:0-10877 GCA_003012965.1 Juglanconis oblonga
ACCCGCTAACCACCCCTTCCCCCTCCCCCAGAAATCGACATCATCACCGCCGAAGCCATGACCCTCGCACACGAGCTCGCCACCGGCAAGAAATCCAGCCACGATCTGATCGACGACGGGTTCAACAAGCACGCCTTCCGCGACCGCGACGGGCTGCCCGACTGGTTCATGGAGGACGAGGGGCGACACGACAAGCAGCAGAAACCCATCACCAAGGCGGC
This sequence comes from Juglanconis oblonga, assembly GCA_003012965.1. Classification (NCBI taxonomy): domain Eukaryota; kingdom Fungi; phylum Ascomycota; class Sordariomycetes; order Diaporthales; family Juglanconidaceae; genus Juglanconis; species Juglanconis oblonga. The sequence continues at coordinate 222 of MUZH01003248.1, forward strand.
GGCGCAGGCGATCAAGGAGAAGCTGCGCGCGTACAACGCCCGGCCCATCAAGAAGGTCCGCGAGGCCAAGGCGCGCAAGAAGCAGCGCGCCTCGGACCGCCTCGAGAAGCTTAAGAAGAAGAGCGACATCCTCGCCGCGTCCGAGGGCATGACGGAGCGGGAGAAGGCGGATAGCATCGCCAAGCTGCTGGCCAAGGCGAGCAAGAAGACCAAGAGGCCGGCCGTCAAGGTGGTGGTTGCTAGGGGTGCGAATAAGGGCAAGGGCAGGCCGTCGGGTGTGAAGGGCCGGTATAAGATGGTCGATGCTAGGATGAAGAAGGAGGTGAGGGCGCTGAAGAGGAAGGCCAAGTCAAAGCGGTAGAGTAGGGGGGGGGTTGGGAGTTGGTCTTGTTAAAGAGCTTAGCGAATGTAAAAGCTTAATAACAAAATTATTAATGAAATTACCCTTTTAGGAAAGAAATAGGCCTTCTTTTTATAACAATTGAAACAAACCATGACACGAAATACTGCCCAATTTGAATCAAATATATACCATGTCCACATCCTCCTGGCCCTCATCGCACCCGCCACACAAGTGCCAGACGTCCGACTTCTCGCGGAATTAGTACCCGCGGCCATCCCTCAACATCACGTCGTGCGACTCGCGCACCTCGCGCGCAGGCACCGTGCTGTAGCCCGCGTCCACCGCAAGCGCGAGGCTCGAGTGCCACGGCGAGCGAGGGAAGGCCCCCCCCCCCGAGCTCTGCACGATGAGCGGGAAACGAGAGCGTGACGGCGGCCGTCGACGGGTGGATCGACGAGAGGCGCACGTAGTCGCCACGTTGGCCCTGCAGGAGCTGGGTGAAGTGGATTCCGCCCGAATCAGCATCATCTGGATCGCCATCTTTCTTGGCCGCCTTGCGGTGCTTGGTCCGGCTCAACGCCCTCGACGCCGCCGTGACTGGACGGGGCTGAGTTTCAGGTCCTGCTCGAGGAAGCAGGTGATGCCACGATCGGTCGTCATCGTGTCCTCGTCATCCTTCATCCTCTGGCGCACCTCGTCCTCCTCGGTGCGGCCGTGGTTGTCGAGTACTGCCTGCAAAGTCGGGTAGTATTCCGGTTCATCAAACCTTTTCGACTCTGTTGACGCTCTTCCAAGGGAATGCTGGCAACATCAGGCCCTCCAATGCAAAGATGGATGCTTCCGTATTGGATGTGTGAAAGCGATATTGTGGATGGAGTGAAGATGAGATCTTTTCCTTCTGTATTGCTCTGAACAGGTCGTAGAAGGATCGAGGGCACTTAAGGCTTGGGCTACGATATTCAAATCTGGACAGCATCTGCATCCCCTCAAAGTGCAGACTCTCAACCTCCGTTATATTACAAGATACGATAATCGTGGGATTGTTCTGGACTTAATCCTTCTGGTTCAAACTGAACACCGAATACTTTAGTGGAGTTCTACGCGTGGGTCGCGCTGTATGGCGTCTGCTCCAACGCCGTGCAGACACTGTTCCCATCCACCACGGCAGCCNNCCATCGCATCTCCTCCTCAATCGGTCCAGAGACCAGGATGTCATCCTGGCTCCCAGGACCTCCTCTAAAACTTCATGTTGGAAGCCGGGGCCGACTAGATACGCTTCACTTCCGGGACGATGCTGCTTGTTATGAGGATCTAGGCCCTAAGGACGTTGAGATCGAAGCTAAGGCTTGGGCGGTGAACTTCCGCGATGTGTTTTCAGCTCTAGGCCGCCTAGACGACCCTGGATTTGGCTTCGACTGCGCAGGTGTCGTGACGCGGGTCGGGCCTAAATGCATACTCATGCAACCTGGGGACCGCGTTTGTATGTGCCTGTGGGACTGCATGCGAATGTTTCTTCGAAGCCTCGAGCAAGCCATCGTTAAGCTTCCCTCTTCGGTCTCTTTCGAGGAGGCCTGCGCGGTGATCATTCCCGGCATGACGGCATGGTACTCTGGGGTCGAGTTGGCACGACTTGGCGAAGGAGAAAAGATTCTGATCCACGCAGCGGCCGGAGCGACGGGTCAACTCGCCATCCAGATTGCGCAGATGGTTGGAGCTGAAGTTTTTGCAACAGTCGGATACAACGACAAAAAGGAGCTCTTAATGGACATATACGGAATCCCTGAATACCACATCTTCTACAGCCGAAGCAACAATGCTACATTTGCGAAGGGTATTATGAGAATGACTAAAGGCTATGGTGTCGATGTTGTCTTGAACTTACTTATGGGCCAGGGTCTCCGCGCCTCATAGGAGTATGTTGCTCCTTACGGACGGTTCATTGAAATTGGCAAGGCGGATATCAACGACGATGCGTCTTTGCCGATGCTAACGTTTGCGAATAACGCAATGTTCGCTGCAGTGGATATTCGATATATGATTGTAGAACGACAGCAGACAGCGAGTAAATTGTTGCATAAGGTGATGCACTTGGCTAGTAAGGGCAGTATCCACCTGCCTAAGCCACTGCGTATATTCGATATCGACGCTGTCGAAGATGCTTTCCGCTACATTAAGGGGGGGAAGAACAGGGGACGTGCAATTATACGCATAGAACCTTCCACCAAAGTGCAGCTACGTGCATATACCCTATACTCTGATATTACTGCTTCAAGGCCAATTGTGCGTGAGCTGATTCGCAATAGAAACACTTTATCATCCGTCCAAGCTGGAAGTTTGATAAGCATGCCTCATATCTCGTCGTTGGTGGACTGGGCGGGATCGGTCGATCAATTCTCAAGTGGATAGCTTCAAAGGGTGTCAAACATCTGATAGCCCCTCCTAGGTCAGGGGCAAGGTCTGCTGCAGCTATAACGACTGTCAGCGAGCTTCGAGAGCAGGGCGTTATGATCAAATACCCGAGCGCAATGTAGCTTTATGGGAATCTCTGTGTTTAGTACGAGAAGAGTGGAGTAAGACGATGCCGAGTATTCGGGGATGCATTAACGCAGCAATAGTCTTGAACGTGAGTTGCGATGCATTAGTGACTAGTCTTTTCATTCTCTTCCCCTCTATAAGTTATTGAACTGGTCTGACTAAACTTGTTGCAGGATGCTATCTTCGAAAACATGTCTTGCAATCAGTAGGACCACACTATCTACTCGAAAGTCGATACTTCGTGGAATCTTCATAAGTTGTTTACGGACTTGGACTTTATAATATTTCTGTCCTCTATCTCTGGCATCCTCGGCAACCCCGGACAAGCTAACTACGCGGCCGGGTGCATATTCCAGGATTCGCTGGCTCATCAAGGCATAAAGCACGGCCAGAATTCCACGTCTATCGATTTGGGAGTCATGCGCTCGGTCGGTGTTGTTGCTGAGAGCGAGCATTTACAGAAGCACTTAGGGGTAGGTAGGTGCTCGTGGTCTTGGGCAGATTGAGGAGAACGAGCTTCTCGCGCTCCTTGATGTGGATGTGCTGTGATCCTGCCACGAAAGACCCCACCCTCCTTCCAAGTCAGATTGTGATGGGCCTAGATACGCCCTCGGATTTCTTTGCTCGCGGCCTCGAGCCGCCGGAGATCCTACGACAACCACTCTTTGCACACTTTAGTCAGGCACCACTCTCATCTGACGGAAACAATGGCGGCGATCTCGGCGAGGTTAACTTTGCTGCGTTGTTTCGGCAACAGGGGACAGTGGTGGAACAATCGTCCATAGTTGCAGAGGCGTTGCAGAGGCGGCTAGCTCGCGCGTTGGGTATCGAATTCGAGGACATCGATCTAGATAAGCCTCTGCACGCCTATGGCGTTGATTCTCTAGTAGCGGTGGAGCTTCGGAATGCGATAGCGAAGGATTTTGCGGCTGATGTGCCGGTCTTTTCGGGCTGGTTGTCGGGAAGACAGAACAAGGTGTGGCTTAATTTGTTGAAAAGTGTTTTCATATTGAGATGGAGAGTAGGAAAGTCGTCAACAGTGTATAGTGGTACTACGTGCCTTGGTGGTAACTAAGTAGCTGGATAGTAACGGTTGAATTACACGATTTTCAAATAAACCTCTACGTTTCGGGAGGTCATTAACTTCCAAACATCTCAAACTGGGCCAGCACAACCATACTATATGCATTGGGTAGGTGTATCACCTCCCGACGTGACCACTTTACAACTGTTCCCATATTTCCATGTTGTAAACGCTAGGACAGAAGAGCTGTATTACGAAACAGTTATAGAATTGTTTTACCAAAAAAATACCGAATAGGCCAAGGAAGTGCGCGGAATTAAGGGAAGTGTGATAGAGTTGTATGAGCAGGCAAATGCGGTGCATGACATCTTCAAGAAAAACTTAGTTGCCCTTGACACGCCCATCGGGAGTGCCGTCCTGCTTCAGGCCGCCGTGCTCGGTGGGCTTGTAGTCACCACCGGGAGCATCAGAAGCAGCACTTTCAGTGCTAACACCTGTCTGACCTCCCTTGCTTCCAGCCTCAACGGGATCCACCTTGCCATGGGCAAACTCTGTTGACATGGATAGTTTAGCAATAGATCATGCCAGGTGAAGTCAGTGAATACTTGCCTCCGGTACCGACGCGCTTGTCTGGGGTGCCGTCCTGCTTCAGGCCGTCGTGCTCTGCAGGCAATGTAAGCAAATTTCGAGTTTGGTGTCGAGGAGATCTCACATTAACTCACCAGTGGGCTTGTAGTCAGACATCCTGGTTGGGAGGGGTTGGACGGCCGAAGAAATTTGTGTGGAGAAAAGTTTGTCTTGTGCCAGGGGACGGCGATGAAGTTGTTGATGAAGATGATTGTACGACAAGCATAACTGAGCGTTTATATTGCTCGTACTTATAGGGCACATTCATAAAACCCGCTTGCCCAACGTATCTAGTTGCCATCGCCGATCCTCCACGTCACTTGCTTCATTCGTCGTGTCATCGTGAGACTGACCTAGTCTTGCAATGGTTACGATTGTGGATCCCCGGGTAAAATGCTCCTGGAGCCATTCTGCATTAGCAAGGAGGACGTGAACGCCACAAGCCGCGGATTCCAACGCTACTCACAAACGACATTCCATGCGCACGTGAAGTCATGTGGTCATGCCGTGATCATCGATCGTTTGAGACCTCGCGTCTCGGCTAGTTAACCAATGACGGTTTAGTCGAGCCTGCATTCTCACCGCTGGGCTAGTCAGCCTCGGGGACCATCAAGGCTGGGTTGGGCTAACTTGAGCCGACTTGCGGCATATGAACTCATGGAACGTATGGGGGCTTTATGGGCTACCCGACCTGCAAATTTTTAAATCACCCTGCCTCTGTCTATGTGCCATATTGTATATGTCATGCCCCCTGGCGGAGTGTAGGTTGTAGGCTGCATCTAGTTACAACGGTCCGCGTAGCTGTTCTCTCCCACCTACTCATGGTTCCAAGCAACCTCACCAAGCCGCGATCATTTGTGCATTGTGGGTATAGTCAGTTGGCGCGCCGGAAACGCGACCTCGGGGTATAAAGTCTTTCAATTTCATCCACTAGTTAGGAAGTGGTGTAGCGTATGGTGCTATTCGTGATAATGATGTTGTTTTCTCGACTAAAGATTCTCGGCCTGGGGCCGAGGAATCAGCTTCTTATACTCGGCCGTGGCCGTATTGCTCCTTCCGGTGTCACAGAAGATGTGCATATCAATTAAAGTCTCTCCTAGCACGAGACTGCAGTACTTCTGTGCTGGGAACTTGACCAAGGACCCAGCAACTAGACTTTGGCAACGCGATCGAAATCGCGTTTCTGCCTTTTACCTACATCAAATATCGTTAAACGTACCAGTGTGTCTATTGCCTTTCCTTTGCAATATGTCCTGCAGCCTAACAAACATCTTGGATCTACCGGTTCCAGTAACGACCGGTAAACTGCTTGTCTTCTTATATTTCTCTTTACTTCTTATAACGCCGCATAGCAAAGAAATTGAGCACTGTTAATTTCCTTACCTAAACGTTTTATATTATATTATAATAATTACTAACAGAAAAATTAAATTTTAATGTTATAGGCTTATTATTAATGGTTTCAAAAATTAGAAGTTGAATTTATGCCGGTTAGAATAAGGTTTAGGTAATTTATACCGCGCTTTCTTCTAAGTAAAGACAGGAGCTATATAGACCCTTTAGAGAAGGTTTATATCTATTCCTTATTCTGACTTATATAAATCTAATCCTTAAGTTCCGAAATTTCTTTATATTTCTGCTTATATTATAATAATTACATTTCGTATTAAAAATTTTGTTTTATAAATTTAAGATTTGCTTTTTATATATTTAAACTTTAAAAGGCGTTTATAGCGAGTTTTGATAGACAGACATACGAGATCCATTGATTGGGTAGCTGATGCTTTGCGGCCAGGTCGCTGCGGCTTAATTGCAAAGCTGCCCCTAATAGTCTTCGACACAGTTCGCCGGTACCTTGGGCGGCATTTGTTTCGCCCAGATCTCGAGCGCGCTATTCGCGAGTTCACTCACTTCCGCCTTAAGTCCGGCGGGTCAGATAATCTCTTTGCCCCTGGCTCTATGGTCTACGACGATAGCTTTAAGCCAGAGCTAGCCGGGAGGACCCTCCTTTTACAGGGCTCTGTCCTTGTAAAAGTGGCTAGTAAAGTCCTAGACCCTCTGGCGAACCCAGTGCCCTCGGAGCGCTCGTTCTCTGCTACCACGCGTATCCACAGCAAAGATCGGAACCGTCTTGCTACAGAGCATGCTGATCAGCAAGCCTTTTGCTATATGCATGACCGTGTTCTCGAGCGTCTAGAGGACCCCAGCATTATCCGCCAGAAGCGCTAGGCAGACCTGGAGGATAAGAACTGGACTGAACTCGAGGATTCGAACGTAGAGATATTTAAAAGCGCAAACCAGAAGCCGTCTTTTATGGGCCCTGAGGGTAGGTGGTACGGTGTACTATAGGCCATACGCGATATCGTCGCGCTAGGTACAGAGATGCCTGAAAAAGAATAGCAGGAGGAGGCACAAGAGAAAGCATAAGAAGCAAAAATTGAGGCTATTTACAGTCCCAAAGCGGTCAGAAACCGCAAAAAGAAGGGTCGTCAGTAGCTGTTTGATGGTATGAGGAAAAGCCGTTTGTCTGGATCAGCCCGTTCGGCGTTTGCAGGTAAAAACCGTGTACAAAGAAACCAACGTGTTTACAGGAAGTCGGACCCTACGCTACATCAGTCATGAACCTTGCTTGGCTACAATGGGCCCGCTTGAATCTTGAGCTTGAAATGTGGCTTGTTAGGCTTGACTTGAGAGCAGCGCTGCTTGGGTGCTAGGCCGTCAGCAACCTTGAATGCTAATCAAGTGCTGGACTTTGATTGCAGAAAGGCAAATTGACTCCGCCGCTGATTCGTGGAGAGCGTGGTCCACTTTGGCCACGATTGCCATTGACGATGGCTTCGGCTTCTTTGGGTTTGTGAAGTTGTTTCGGCTGTCGTGGTACTGCTCTCGTGCAGTATTACTTGTGGCGTGCCTACATGAAGGCTGCCGGCGGGGTGAGGGCGGAATTGGGAGTGCTTGCCCTCAGATTTGGCCCAGTCCCGCAGCTTTGAGTTTGAGACTACGTAAACGAGGAGCGCGTGGAGAAGAATCGCCAAGTTCACAAGGTAGTGTCCCGCATGATTCTCACCGTGGCCTTCAGGATTGGAGTTGTTCGGTGGTTATAGAAACGACAAAAGATGAGCCTCCGTGTTCAACGAGCAGTTTGGGTCTGGAGTAGCTCGCAGTATGGAGAGGCTGTGACCTGCCGCACCCGGAAAGAGATCAAGAAGGCAATCATGCCTATCGTCAAGGAGGCCGCAGACTTGATTAAGTATGGTGCTTGGGACAGGAATGTCGCTACCTGCTTTCTGGTACCCTATTGGGTTCTTAAAGTTCACCTACCTGAGTAAGCACTTCGGCTTCGAAATGGGAATGCGAGGAAAGCTCAGTAGACTCTTAAATTGTCAACAAGTGTGCTAGGACCCCATCTGTGAGAGAAACATCCTTCGAGTATACAACGGCCAAAATGAAACCGGGAACGGAACCCAGCCTCCGACTCCCAGTTTGATTTCCTCACGGGCGACTCTTCGTCAACTCGATATCCATCTGCCTCAAAGCCTCATCACGGTGCTTCTCATTATCAAAGTCAATAATGAAGTCCCATCTAGGCAAGACCTTCTCCTTGAGCTTGTCCAGATCCAAGCCTGTCTCTGGGCCTCTACCCACCATGATTTTGCCGGTTTCTCGGCTTGATTCCACAATGCGCTGCGTACGTGGGCGGCGCAGCTGATCATAAAGCTTTAGAGCTACGACTGCCTCGACACCGGAAGATGCGCGTCCAAGTAGGGTGGAGAGAATTAGACTGTCCTCAATAGTCATGCCACCACCGGAGCCCTGCCAAGGACTTGTGCTGTGAGCAGCGTCTCCCATGATGCAAATAGGACCTTTGACGTATGTGTGAGCAGGTGCGTGATCCCATAGATATATTGCCGGCTGTTCCGGCTGATCACACAGTATCTGTTTTGCACATCAGCAATGTGTTTTCGCTGAGAGGACTGTAGAAGCCGCGCAACGCCCACTCACCTCGTTCACTGCCTTGCTCAGATGTGGTGGCCAGTCCTTGAAAAGCTTCTTCAGCTCGTCGGCACCGACAGTGCGATGCCAGTTGTCTGACAATTCCGCCTCCTTCTCGTAAGCAGCCACAATGAACTGGACTATCTGTCCCTGATTGAACATGTTATGCAATGCGTATGCACCATCACCGACCCATTGATATTCACGAGCTTCTTCAAGGCCATAGGAGCCGTTTCCGAGGCTCCCTTCAACATCTGCAGCCGTCTTCAATGCCATGATCGTCCAGGCCCCTGTGTTTCTTGGAGCCGCAGCCGGGTCGTCACCCAGGATAAGCTTCCGGACGATGCTGTGGATACCATCGGCGCCCACGAGAATATCGCAGTCATGGGTAGCTCCATCAGCAAAGCGAAGCGTAATGGAACCGTCCCCGTTCTCATCGACCTTCTGCAGCTTCTTGGCAGCATGAAGACGCTCTTGGGGGACACTGTCAAGGAGTTCCCGAAGAAAGGCGGCACGGTGAACGATACTAACGACACGTTTGCTATGGACTCCAGCATCTGCTTCAGCAAATAGCTCGCCCTGGCCCTGAGCAAGCATAAAGCGAACTCCTTGCATGGGCAGCGCTCCGGCTCGCTCTAGACACTGTACCACCGTAGGCCCAAGAAGGTCGAGAGCGGTAAGCGCATTGCGAGCTACGCCGATAGCAGCACCGCCTTCATTGAATGTTGCGGCGGACTCGAAGACATGGACGTCCAAGTGTTCATGTTTGAGCAGACCGTGAAGTAGAGTTGCGCCTGCTAGACCCCCGCCGGATATAGCGATGCGGATTGGCGGAGACATGATTCCCGAGAAGTATTCCTAGGAGGTGGAAGGTAGAAGTGTGCGGACTATGAATACGTGTGTGTGTTTGTGTTTGAGCGGGACAGAATGTGAGGGTATGAGGAAGGGTTCTAGAATTCTGTGACAAGAGTGCATCTTTCGACAGAACTCAGCTTTTTAATAGATAATGCTGAAGTCCACAATGTCAAACTTCGTTGTATCAGCTGAGACCGAAGCCCATAACGAACACGGTGCAGTCGACTGTTGGTAGAATAGTCCTGCACCTTTTGTTCTTCACTGTCAGGGGTAGTCACAATATCTGTGACCCGGACGGGGATTTAGGTAGATTAGGAAGTAATAGCGGACCATAGAGATGATTTCGAGCGGATCTCGCGTCATTCTCGCTCCATCACGCCTAGCACCTACACTTCCATTCTGATCATCTCGTCTAGATATGCAACTTGTTGGGGGCAGGGGGCCAATTTTGGTGTGGCCTCGGGTTGGCAGGTTGGCAGGTTGGTGTATGCAGTGAACCGTAGACGCAACTGAGGGCGCGGTGGGTCTTGATCGGTTCCACTATGGGGGCGACGACCGATGCAGTTGGATGCAAGTGAGCAACAACCTTATGTCTAGGTAGGGATTTTCACCGTTGATCACTGGTGGCAGAGGGCTCCTAGTAGTGGGCATGCCGCACCAGGCTGTTGGCGCTATGGTCCAACCATGGAGGAACATTGCACCACAGTTTGCTTGTATCACCAACGATCACCGGGGCTTCCTGTATCGGGAGAATCTGCAGTCTCGCCCGAGAACCCGCAGTCAGCCCCGTCAGCCCTGCCAAGAAAGATTCACACCGATCATGTCCCAGTATTGCTTGCCGTCCTTCGTACATACATGGCTCCACATAGCTGCATATATGTTCGCGCTAGCATAGCTTCACCTACCGTAAGCGTAATGTTGAAGGAGCCGCAGGAACTCGTGTTTGTGATTCTATAGGACGGAAGTCGCCGATTTCCTATATAACGGGGGGTAGAAGTGTCTTGGCGGGGGGTAGGAAATATAGGCCCGTTTGAAACTTAATAGGGGTAGAGACGATATATTTAGCAAAGGCGGAAAATATACTTAGTATATACTATATATAGAACTAGTATTATACTAAGTAGAGTTATAAATTCGAAGTAAATTTAGTCTACTAAGTTAATCTCTTTATCAACTTTATATATACCGTATATATATAAAAGATATATAGAAGAGGTAATAATATAGCTTCTAACTACACCCTCGTAATAATCTGGAGCGAACCGCTCGACCTTGGCAG
>MUZH01003249.1:0-10887 GCA_003012965.1 Juglanconis oblonga
ATAAAGATTTAAACTCAATTATCGATTATTTTCTCTACCCTCCCCCTCCCTATCCCCCTCCCCCTTATAAATATTATTCCTAATTTAAGAATATTCTATAGTTTCTAGCTTCTTAGCATCTTAACGGTCAATATATAAAGGTTCTATAGAAATCTTCATAAATATAAAATAGCTTATTTATATAAATTCTCTTATCTTACGTTATCTTATCTTGTAGTTGCTAGTAGTCACTATAGATTTTTCTTTTTAGTGACTAAAATTACAGTAGTCTGTAGTCTGTAGTTAATTAAGTAATAGCTACAGACTAATTTATCAACCCTGGATATGGAAAAGACAAATCTGAAAGCCGAAACTGGGACAGAGTTTCTTTTAAAGTTGTTAAATAATAGCACAAGGAATACAACTGTCCTGCTCCCGCCTCTATTCTGGTCACAGTCACAAGGGCATGTATGCAAATCCTGAGTATTAATTCAAGTTTAATAGAGTTATGTATCCTACCTATAGTCAATCTGAATACTCAGACCCGGTATATTTGCATCACTGCTTTATAGAACCTATGCCGAACTTCATTCAATGTTTGCTTCCAATGTGGCTCGATATTATCACTCTACCTCTGCATGCAACTACTGCAGTATCCACAGAAGATCTCAAAATGTCTCCGAAACGTCATCTCAAATATTCGTTAAGAAAAAAGACCGCCCGGTATCTATATGGTTTTGGCTCGAGTTCTTCATCCAACCCCGACGTTGACTCGGACTCGAGTTATAGATCCAGCTCCCTAAGCCCTTCTCCCAAAAGAGCAACAAGAAGGGATCCTGATCCCGAAGATCTGCGGAGTTCTAAGCGACAACGAACGGAGCCTGACTCCAGCTCAGGCCCCAGATCCAGCCGGAGTGGTCCGGGCAGTATTCCTGGCCCTCCTCCTGAAGAAAAACATCAGATTGCACATCCTGACTCTAGCTTGAGTGGCGTTGACACTACTCCTAGTGCTCCTTCTGATTACAATGATCAGGATCAACTATCACAGGACCAGGGGGATAGCAAGTAAGTCGGGTCTACTCCTCCAGAGAATATCAGTGAAGAACATTGTCCAAGTAATAAGATAGAAGAAGACCAGGGATTCAGCGACGAGTCACACGATACTCCTGGCACAATCGATTAGCAACCCCAGAATCCAGGAAATGGCGGAGAGGAAGCAGGGGCAGCGGAACTCCTAGCCAGGGCACAAGGATTTGCAACATGCATGTTCAAATCTGAGGCAGCAAAGTTGTGTGTCCAGCTAGATGTCTATGCAGACTCTAAATGGAGGACCCGTCTCTTTTATTACGCCGATATCCTTTTGCTTCGTCACGGCTCTCCTGCCTCAAAGATTGGCTTCGTTCAGGCTTGGCGGGTGTCCAAACCAACCACGCATCACCCACATATCACCGATCAGTGGAAAACTTACTGGCTTACAGTTCCACTTGTGAACAACGCGGCTATATCACGTTGGGAAGTATCTCTGTCCTGGGCAATGCAGGCAATCTACGATCATGAAGGCAATCCAAGGGAGGAGATTGAACAACGTCACAAGGGCGAGCTGGGAGACAACGGCAATGACCTGGTTTATATCTCAGAAATCCAAACCACAACACGTGATACTCAAACTGGTGAAAGCGTAAGTTGCCATCAGGTGTCTTTGAAACATCACCCGACCATAAACCGATTCTTCGTTGCCTAGACAGACAACAAGAAATTAACCAAGTCTCTAGTACACTGGAAACGGTTTCGCTCCGATGGCAATGGGGATTTTCTATCGAGTTTTATGGATACTACCAGCTTGGTATAGTTTCACCGGCCCTATAACATTTATTCTTCAACCTGGAGAAATTCAGAACAGTGACAGCAAAGAATACTGGGACGCACTGGCTGATGAGTTTGAAACTGAAGGCCAAAGAGTTGCTGCTCGGGCCCAAAACGCTCTCATCGATTTCTATACCAAGCCCAATATGGGCTATTGTGTGTATGCCCAAGACGTCGAGGTTCCACTTGGAAACGAAGAGAACCAAGACGCCAGCCACAACTTAGGTACCTAGGTACTTAACCATCCTAGGGCGCCAAGTCACAAGACAAGCAAGTGAGCCTGGCGATCACCTGTTGGATTCGCAGCCTCAGGGACCATCAATAACAGCTGCAATTCGCGATATATCCTCCTCGATGCAGTACACACCTGGTCATCCCGTATTGGATCGGATCGGAAGGAATACGCCGCCCAGTCCAGCCTTCTGGCCTCCCCTCACCCGTCCTGCATTCCCAGACAGCACGGAGGAGCTACTCGTCCCGCTTGACCAGCTTCTTTACATCGTGAACAACGTCGAAATAAGTGACATGCGGGATTTCCTGCGCCTAATGCCGCAAAACAGAGTTCACATTTGGGGCCACGCCCTGAACACTGCCGACGAGGTGTAATCCGCATTGAACTCCCGCCGCTGGCTCGCCGCCGCAAACCATTATCACCCTTCCGGCCGTCCCGCCAATAGCGAAGCCACGCTGCGAGTTCCACCCGCTCATGCTCTGGGCTGGATAGCCACGCACATGAACGACAACCGACGGCAGAGCCTCTCCGAATACATCCTGCGATCCAATGACAATGATCGACAGCGAGATATCATGCAGCTACAGGCCGCTCGTTTGATTCGTGTGGCATTGGACACTTTGCCCTTGGAGTTGATTCTTGGGTTCCCAGACGAGATTCGGCAAGCGGGATACGAGGTGGAAGAGGGGGACCAGGAGTGGCAGCGCATTGTGGAAGATGTCGCGGTTACAGGAGAATGGACCCCAAGTGTCCATGGCGAAGTGGTAGAACACCACCTTGAGCGATTAGGAAATTTTTTTCTTAAGGATATCCTATTATACATCCGGATGTTGCCTGTCAGACAGAGGAGGTCACCGTACCTAGGCGCTGCGCCTTAATATTCCACCGTTGAAGTCTCAAATACGTGTCCTCAAAACTTTACTTTCTACTTATACATTGAATATGCCCCATTCGTATGCCTAGAGTGAATTTCATCTTTTGAAAGAGAGTTGTGATGTCTTATTGTCATAATCATGAACCCGCAATCGACCTCCGGATGCAAACCCACCCACACCTTCCGCGCGTCCTCCTCGGTCTCCACAGATCTTCTACTGTAACGGTATGACACCTTGAATCCCGCCATCCCAGATGCTCTTCATTATCGCTGAACGGGCGTCAGGTTCACCTTCAATGGTGGCTTCGCCCACAAGAAAAAGACTTTCTGGTCAAGCCAGTTGTCCTTCGGGTCAGCCAATTCCAGGTCGAAGTTGTAGATGAAGCGAGCCAGGATGGTTCGCATCTCGGCGTAGGCGAGGTTCTTGCCCACACAGTTCCTAGGTCCGTAGCTGAAGGGCTGAAAGACGTCGAAGCTATCCTGGGGGAACTTCTCCGGCTCGAGGAATCGCTCGGGCTTGAAGCTGAACGAGTCGCTGAAGTTGCGAGGGATGTGGTTCATGGCGTACTGCGCGGTAGCCACGGTGGTACCCTCTGGCACGAAGCTGCCGGCAATGGTCGCGCCACCCTTGGGCACGACACGAGGCATCTCGCCAGCCACTGGAGGATAGTAGCGCAGGGTCTCCTTGAAGCAGGCGAGCACTGCGTGAAGGAAGATTAGTTTTTCATGCATGAAGGTATATCACGGTGGCTTCCGGCCAAGTGACCTGCAAAGAGGATGCACGGTGTTCACGTACTGTAAGGGAGATGCTCGACGGACGAAAACGTGATCTCGTCTTCGGATTTGAAGGCAGAGCGGATCTCGTTCTTCAGCTTCTCTAGGGCATCAGGGTTCTTGAGAAGCAGAAAGGTGGCTCCAGTGAGGAGAGTCGCAGTAGTCTCCGATCCAGCAATGATGCTATTGCAACAGGTCAGTTTCTCCTCTGGTGCAGGCAGTAGTCGATCGCCCATCCCGGGGGGGGGGTGCGATGCCAACCTACAGGAGAGTAGCATTGGTTCTCAGTCGCTCAAACGAGAAATTCTACACACCAATCAGTATTGTGACGCTCGGGGATATGCAATACGAGGGCTCCATAAACTCACCCAGTCTTCTTGTTTCTTCAGCAACCCCTCGATCAGATCCGGCCTCTCAGCACTCAGACTCATGCGCCTCCTCAAGATGGTAGACGTCTGCTCAACGAGGTCCTTCCGGAAAGAAGCGACCCCCTGTGCAACCCACGTGAGCCATCGCTCGAGGCCCATTTCCTTGACGAAATACGTCTGGCCTGCGGTGGAAAGTCCTGCTTCAAGGAAGGCAACACGCGGGTCGAGAGTTCCGTTCTCGAGACACCCAAATGGCTCACCGAACGCGAGATCACCGATAATGTCAAAGGTGGCAAAGTTGTACCAGTGGCGCATATCAAACGTCGTCTTGGTCGATCCATCGGCCGCCGAGACGCACCGGTCTCTCAAGCCCTGGATGAACAAGTCAACGTAGCCCTTGATGATGGATTCCTGGGACCTCAGGCTCTTCTCGCTAAAGCCATGGCTGAGTTGTCGCCTGATCAGGGCGTGATTGTCCCGCGATTCCGACAATATGTTCGGCGGAAAGCCCCTAGCTCGGTAGAAGTATTTTTCCTTCTCGAACTCTTCGCCCTTGACCACAGCGCCATTCTGGTGGCTGAAAATATCCTTCCAGGCGTCCGCGCTGGTGTACACCAGCACGTCTGGGGCAACTCGGACCACCGGCCCGTACTTTTCGGCGAGATCGGCCAATTCGCGCGACCATTTGCCGTTGAGTATCCTGAATGCGCGAGGAAGTCTTGAGGCGCGGTATAAGAGGGGTCCAGGGTAATGGCGAAGTGGGTGGAAGTAAAGGTTGTAGATGATGGTTGAGGTGACATATATAGCCAGCTGTTTGTTCGGTTAGTAAAACGATAGGCACGCACCTGAGCTTATTATTGCTGTGGGACTTACCGCAGCCAGGGACCACAGGATGGCCCCCGAGACCTGCGAGGAGAGAGACTGCATCGTAGGGACGTTAATAAGGGAGGGGGAAGTGGGGAAAGTATGATGGATATGTTATATGTTCGACGTCAGAGTAAGAATGCTTGAATTGGAATTGGCGTGGAGCCAGGTTGGGAGCCAGGTTGGTAGCCAGAAATTAGAGACCAGAGACCAGAGATCCGGGAGTAATCACGACCGTCGAGCCTTGTATATTATACTGAAACAGCGGAACAGGTCGCGGAAACCCCGGTGATCTTGAACGGGAGGTTATTGTTCAAGCTAGCAGCTGTGTATGCGTGTCTGCCAAGTTCCCTTCCCCGACGGAGATGATCGACGTGGGCCGTGGCCGAATCCTGCCACTACACTACTACTATGTAGAATACCTAATGTACGTTGGTACCAAAGTGACGGACTAGCTCGGATGGAGATATCGGCTCATTCCACCGGTGCAGGATAGTGCTTACTCTAGTCCAGGCTGGCAACCCAGCAAGCTGGCGAGGGAATGACGCAGTCGCTGTACGGAGATGAGTTTAGACCGTCGCCCGATGCTCTGGCTTGCTGCGCATCAACGAAGAGTTGCGAAGGACTAATGGCATTGGAAGCGCGAGGCACGAGGTGCGCTCCATGGGCCATTCAGCCTCCTCCTTCTGCAAGTCTCGACCATGTCAGTGTGTCGATATCTCTCATGAGACCCGCAATAAGAAGGTAAAAAAAGAAGGGGTAAAAGAAAGAAACCCCCCCCCCCCCAAAAAAAAACAACCAGAGGAATAAAACAGAGAAAGGGTCCCTTGCTGCTGGGCTTGGCAACGGTACCCAAATACAACCTAAACGTTGTAGCGGCTCGCCACAGCGTGCAGTACGCATCCTCACCGGTCTTTTCTCTAGCCACTCCGGTTAATAGATGAGGGTTCACCACCGAAGGAAGACCCCTCAAAGTATGGAGCACCCGTTACCAATGTCGACCCACCCTGAGGAACCGGATGCCAGCAGAGTTAAGAGATACACTTCGGGCTTGCTGGGATCGGGCCTTCCGAAGTGGCCGAGCTCCTCTTGAAAGCTGGGATGGTTTGTCCCGGCTCCGCTGGATTTCGGCCGGATATCGATCCGGCGCATATATATGTACCCGGTCACCGATGCGGACATCCGCGTGGCCAGCATGTACCCCTCGTACTTCTACATTGGTGAGACCATGGAGCTGGACTCGTATGCTGGCCCAGAAACGATGTCAACACGACGCTGAAGAGCTGGAGGACCTCTCGTCCCACGTCCACGGATTTGCTTCTCCTTCCGTGGGCCGTGGCCGGGTGACACGGCGAAGGGTCGACGTCGTGCTCCACGATATGCAGCCACACCCAAAACCCACTGACGAGTTTCGGTAGTTGCTGCTGACCGCAGAAAATCAACGGCTACCAACGGGCGGGCACATGTTTGCCTATGCTGACGTGGCTGGTGCGTCCTCTCTTGGCGGGCTGGTGGGAGGGACGGACTTCCAGTTTAAGACGCATCAGATCTGACATCCCTCGATCTGCACGCCTGAATTAGATGCATTGGTCTGTGCATGTCTCACAGCATCCTGCCTCGCGATTGCATCCAGTGCCCGAAAGGCCGAGTCTTGTGTTCAAAGCTGAAAAGCGGTGGAGTGTGTCCTGCTAAAGCCAATGTACCTTTCACACGCAATTATGAAGATCAACATCTATCTCACGGCCAGCTCTCTGCAGCCCGGACAAATATTGTCACGTTAACTTTACGGTTGTCCTACGTCTCAATTCGGTTCCTCCTCGTCCCCCGCTTTTCTCGCCAGTCTTCCTTTGTCAAGACCCATCAGTAATTGTTCCATCGTCTTGTTTGGAATAGCCGGCTTGAGACTCACAGCCCTCGAAAAGCCTCAGGCAGGGAGGGTCATGATACCCTCCCAGAGGTAGTTCATGACGTTGACAACAATACACAGAGGGGCAAAAATTAGAACCGGGATAAGTGTGTAGGTAACAAAGACTGCGGAACATGGTCAGCAAACAGCCCCGAACAGGAACACCATGGCCAAGCTTACAGACTCCACCCCCCGTCCGACGCACCAGCTTGCCCAGCTCACCATCCTTCCGCATCAAGCTCGCCGCCCCCTCCGCAGCCCCGGCGCCGGACCAAGGCCCCACGAGCCGGAACTTGGTCACAAAGTTAGGGCCCATGGCCCAGGTGAGGAGGACCTCCCGGCCAAACTTGCGCCAGACGTACAGCCAGGTGGGCGCCGCGCCCATGTCCACCGCCAGCTGGTAGGTGTAGGACTCCATGTCCACGGCGCGTCGGGTCTCGGCGAAGTCGTGGTCGGGGTCGCGGCAGTGCAGCTTATAGTCAAGCTCGTAGGGACCGACGGCGGCCGGGGAGCGGCCGGGGGGCTTGAAGGTCTTTGCGAAGAAGGCGCGATATACGGGGCTGCAGACGAGGTCGTGGACCCAGCGCTGTGCCTGAAGCTCCGCTAGAGGAGGGATGGCTCCTGTCCGCGAGGTTAACGGGGAGGGATCAAGAGGGATGGGCTCTGCGAGCTTACCCAAAGCAGGCCGAACAAAGCCGATATACGCGATGCCATCTTCAATATCGCGGTAGATGCCCCGGGTGGTCGCATCGTCGACAGTCGGGTAGCGCGCATCGCCCTGGGGCAGGAATGGGAAGCTGCGCTTATAGCCCGTGGCAAAGATGACCATGTCGGGTCGGATCCCCTTCTCTGTCTCCATCTTCTTGGACTCGGGCCGGTCGTTCTTCTGGAAATGGACCACCCCATCCTCATCGAAGTGAGAGGGCCACGGGGCAAGGTCGATCTTCTTTCCTCCGGTCGGCTTGATCGGCACGTTGATGAGCCAGGTACGCCACTTGTTGAAGGTTGACTGGCTCCTATACTGCTCTGAGATGTACGGCACCGCACGATCAGACTTGCAGAAGATGACCGCGTCGGCGTAAAAGCGACTTTCGCCCACACCGCCAACCCACTGGTCGAAACCAGCTCGGGTACCTGAGATGGCCCACGCCATGTACTTGAAGAAGAAATCATAGACGGCCCAGAGCAACGGGCCGCGCTGGATGATGGCTGGGACATAGGCCGTGTCGAACAGCGAGGCAATGGTGCAGTCCAGGGGTTTGCTGGGATTGTCAGGATCCGGACCACCGCTCTTTCCTCCAGCTCGGAGAGGCTGAGGCACGATCTTGGGCTGGTAGGTGAAGCCATCACGGTGGCACATGATGACGCGCTTGGTAGGGGAGGTGACTGCCAGACCACCAATGCCCATTGCGGTTTCACCAACACCCAGGATCAATACCGTCTTGCCTTTGCCAAACTGCGTGCGCGACTTGAAGTCCGAGGAGTGCATGATCTTGATAGCCTGACCTGGCTGGCTATCTTTCACACTGTTGTTAGCCTTGGAGTCATCTAGGATGGGCCTCGAGATGAGACCAGGGATTTCAGGCAAGTAGGGTGTACGATTCAGACCGGTGCAGACCGCGACGACATGGTAGTGCCTGGGGCCCTGAAAGCGACCAGGCTTGACGTCAACATCTGCCTTTTGTAGGTTAATAATATGGCCAGGCTTGGTGGGATGCGGCTTGATCGAGGTAATGGTGGTCGACAGCTGGATATGCTCCCACAACCCAAAATTTTCGGCGTACTTCCTGAGATACTGGACGTACTTTTCAGGGGTCAGGAAGTCGAGTTCGCTCTCTGGGACTCGGAAGTCGGAGAAGGCTGTGAAAAATTTGGAAGAGACAAGCTTTGATCTGGATATTAGCTCTTAGTCCACCAAGGAGGTGTAGTTGGTCATTCGCAGCGCTCGTGGAAGGGAGAAATCTGACCTCGGCATCCTCATACACTTGATGGCTGAAGACACCCCCAAGCTCATCGTGGGCTTCATAAAGATATGCCTCAATATCGGCGCCTAGGAAGAACTTGGAGGCTTCCAGGAGATGCTTCAAGGTCACCAGACCAGAGGCTCCTCCTCCGATGACTGCAACTTTGAGAACCATCCCAAAAGTCGAGGTCGCGGGCCGACGTGAGACACTGGAAGGTGCTGTTTTGGGTAATAGTTGTCTCGGCTAGGCTCGGGTGCCTAAGACACAGGTGGTCATCCGGGTGGATGTGGCAAAACGAATATCAAACTCAGTTGTGTTGGGACAGCAAGAGAAACCAGGGTAAGCAATATAGGTAAGCAGTAAGCAGTAAGCAGTAAGCAGTAAGCAGTAAGCAGGCTTGCAAAGGGTACCTAACCTACCTATTTACACGGGTCTATTCTTGGAATCCTTGGCAATCTGTGTCTAGTGTCCTCAGGTTGAACACTTGATATCAGCCAGCATTACCCAGCAGTAGAAATTAACAGTTGAGAAATGCTATTAGAGTTTGTTCAAGTCCAGATTAGAACGCTTTTACTTCAGCTAGCTTATGCATGTTTGCAGAGGAGATTCGACCCATGGAAAGAGCTAGCCGACTTGCCGACTACTGGCCATTCCATAAGTAGTATAAGTAGTCTCTGGACAAGGTCTGAGAGTAAGAAAATTCACATCTGGATATTACAGGCCTCTGGTTAGTCTATAAATAGCAACTATGACCTATTATATCATTTCTTCGTGGGAGCCCTGCTACATCCTCCCTGCTCGGCCGAGACTTCCGGGTGCTTGCATAGGCTCTTCCGTATTTCATAGTACTATGGAGATTTAGACTTAATAAGGAATGGTTCTGCAAGAAGACATAATACCCATCCACATACTGCATTCATAAAAAGTAAATAGTCACTATGGACCATGCTAGTTCTAACTTCTGGCCTAATTCGTTGGTTGCATTCTCCTTTACATGTAAGCAGCTATTATCAGTGGCCAGCCTTCTAGTAATCTTATATGTACTAGTTACTGAAAGAGGGGAACCGGTCTTAACAGCTTAGAACTTCTCTTTACTATAGTAAGGAAGTCTGGAAAGCTGTTAGGGTGGTTATTATTTATTAAGCTGTTAATAGTAAGAGAGCAAAATAGTAGCCCTTAGACTAGAGTAGATAGATAATAATAAGATTAGAAGAGCTTTAAAAGCTAGTTAATACTAGCTTATTATACTATCGAACTTTGGATATTATTAATATAGCTAGTCTAAGACCAATATTAATGCTAATATATAGCATAATATCTAAATTAAAATAAGTTAACTACCTAAAGCTTTATATATATCCTTATCTAAATCCTTTATAGAATAGTAAGTAGTTAAAGAGTCTTAATTCTCTAAGTCTCTTAACTTATCGCTATAACTAATAATATAAAGAAACCTCTAAGTCCTTATAGCTATTATTAATAATAGCTAAGATAAATACTAAGACTAACGTGGATTATCAGTACCCGGGACACATTAGTACCCGGGACACTTTCCACCACCTATATACCTTTTCTATTCAATTGCAGCACCATAATCATTTAAATTAATTAAAACTAATCAGAACTATATATATTAGATATTTCTATATCGATCTCGCATATTCGTATATTATAGCCGGATTTGCTATAATTGCTATATCGTTAAATAGTCGCCGGTTATCCTTCCTCCCTATCTATATTTTTACCTTTATTATACTTTACTTACTACTCTATATCCTTTCTAGCTAAAATATTTATTACCTCCTCTTAAGTAAGTATTCCTCTTTTATAGAGATAAGTTTTCTTAGCCCTCTAATATTTGCTAAGTATATTATTAGCCTTTCGAAGATTATAATTCTCCGCTTTAATAAGGGTAACCCGATAAGCTATCTCCTTTATCCCTTTCGCTATCTATATAACTACTAAGAAAATAGGTATTAGCAAGCTTCCTTAATAACTACTAATTCGATTCTTTACTAATATAGATTATAAAAGAGTATCTATCGGGTTATATAGTATTTAGG
>MUZH01003250.1:0-10891 GCA_003012965.1 Juglanconis oblonga
GTCCCACGGCGCAATCGTCAGGCACTCGCGGTTATCGATGAGGGCAAGGGGCTGGATCTACCTCGGACCACTCCAGAATGGATAAAGTGTAATCCTCCGGCCTAATCAAGTGGTTACTTGGTGGCTATGGCCAAGTTCTCTTTTTTTTTTTCCCCTTCCGTAGTCGTGGGTTTGAATCCAGCGACACCAGTTCTACTTTTGGGCACTGCTCCCTGTCACAAAATCTCTCATCAAATTCTGGCTGCTTGAAGGTTGGCTTTTCCTGGAAGAGTCTCCAGGCGCGATCCGGATGTACACCGATGTGACCCTAGGGCTCAACGTGCTGGCTTTGTGATGCTACGTAACGTGGCTTCCGCCGACTGACCCTCCCAGACTCGTCCGAGCCTCTTCCGTACACGTAGACAGTAGACTCGCCATCAAGGTAGTCGGGCAACTGGGCCATAATTCCCAGTCCTGGCAGGCAGAAGTGGATGTGGTGAAGTGGATTATCTCTGAAGGGGTGGCAGTCGGACATTATCGAAACTTCGAATTGGGTTTGAGTCGGTCAGCCAGTGAGTGAGTGATGCAGTCGTCCATAAGCTTAGTTATATCAACTTAGCAAAAGATCTACTTTTCGCATATACGGGAGATATAAAGCTATAAAAATCTCTAAATTTTATAATAGATTATGTAGTATTATAGAATTTATAGTATTTTACATAAAATACTCCGATTAGATTTATTACTAAAGAGAAAGTAGCATATTCTCTTCCCGGTTTAATATCTTCTAGTATAGGTTCTAGGCTTTAGAAGTCTGCTTTAGCAGTTAAAGGTAAGTATATACTTGGACTTACTAAGTTTGTACTATAGAAAATATAAACGCTATATTAGTTCTACTTTTAGTTAATAAGCAGAGGAATAAGAAGTTTATATAATTAAAGCGCCTTAACTAATAAGGCTATATACTTAAAGGTATAGAAAATTAAAATAGGATGTTTTACTAAATACTACTTTAAAGAAATAAAGAGGTCCTTTTATCTTAAGAAAAAAGAAGAAAAAACTATAACAAGTCGTATTGCTAATTTAGGATACTTGCATTCTACTCTCGAAAAGCATTACTACGTTTTTTATAAGCATTCGGGGAGGCATAGCAGGCGTATCTAAAATGAAAAAGTAGAGTCTCCTCTTAAGTTAACATAACCGAGCTTATAGACGACCGCAAGTAACCTTAGCACTGCTGTTAGGTACTAGATGTCCATTCCTGAGAATACCAAGATGCCTTCGTCTTAAGAATCTTCGAACTGAGCACTTCTTCTAGTTCGGGTAGCAGCTCCGTATTTTCAAATCATTTTGCCATCTTAAACCTCTTATCCCAGTAGAGGAAATCGCTAGAAGTCTATGGAGTCCTCTTAGCAGAAAGGTGGCTAATATGAAGGTCTCTAATCTATCTAAATACCAGGAGTCCAGAGCTACCGGCCTTGTCTCAAGCATCCCTTGGGCACCTGCCAGAATGCACGGATACAAGCGTCTAGTTTACAGACCTCCTCGTCTTGATCTCCTCCTCCTTCCACCACTCCCTCGCCCTCATCAGTTCATGCTTCATGCCTTCATCGGTAGCATCCTTCCCCTCCTGCACGACACTGACCACCTGCCCCTGCAAGCTCGCCACGACGCCCCGTCCAGGCCCTTTCTTGTCGATGAGGACATGCTCATCCGGCTCGACGACGTTCCGATAATACGGATCTTCGACCATCTGTTTGAACGCATCCAGCGAGGGGACAAGGAACATGGCGATCCCGTCAAACTCAACGGGCTCGGTGGGCGCCGAGCCCGCGGAGGAGCTGGGCAGGACCGTGCCGGATGTGCGGAGCTGTGAACGGCGGTCAGTGAGAGGGGAGAGGGGAGAGGGGAGAGGGCAAGGTGAGCGAGCTTGCTCGGGAGAACGCACCTGCTGGTATCGCTTCACGCCGTACTTCTCTGCGAGAGGCACGATCCTGGGCCCGTGGACGTTCTGCCAGTACTGCCAAAACTCTTCCCTCTCGAACTTGGGATTGCGCCGGAGGTAGTGGAAGACCTGGACGTGGCCTGTGTCGCTGGGCGAGGACGCCATTCTGCCGGCAGAAATCAAGTCTTCGTGATTTTCACTTCTTGGTGCAGCTGTCCCGAGTACGAACGAGGCTTACCTGGCGAACTCGAATGCTTTCTCGAAAAGGCTCGTGAAACTGTTGCCATTCAATGACACAAGGCGATGTTATCGTCTTGGTCCTAGATGAATCCAGCGGGGAGACCTTGGCAGACGTCAAAGTAGCAGCGCTCGAGCCCCGGGCCGAGCCCTCGATCAGGAGCGTCAAGCAGGGATTCTGCCTCTATCATGGATACTAGGGTACATCATCGGTGGACCTTGACTAGGAATCGAGTTCGTATTGGGCTTCCTCCCAAGCCAGTTTGTTCAAGCTATCAACCATCGTCCATCAGACGGTTCATACGCCCCTATGTCGTCCAGTATCCTCGTGTACCCGTGCTCCCTCCGCTTTGAAAGATCAGAATGGACCGGGCGACTTTGTCAAGCCCCGGTGACTGATCCAGGCTTGGCTCCACAGGCAATGCAGGAGTAACAGATGTCCTGCAAGCAGACTTGGTTCCATGTACTCATGCTGCTGCTACACTGTAGAGTCTTGAGAGCCGCTGTCCATATATACGGAGTCGTGCCGGTAGATGTGCGGTCATTAGACGGAGTCTTCCCTCGTTGTTCCCAGCCCAACGAGTTGACGATTGCAGACCCACCGTATTTGCCTCCCTGATCAGCCTCATTGGGTTCTTCACAGGACACGGCCGTCATACATCCAACAGGATTGATGTGATGTGCAGCATAGCATCCATGCTCATTTCGTTTGCCACGTTACAAGCCACACCAGGATTAATCTTGAACATGCCATGCGTCCCAAGCACAAAGATAGGCTCTCCGTCTAGCTGAACATGAAGCGTCCCCAGCCCCACCGAGCAAAGGCGGATGGTGTTCTCGCTGCTCTCGAGCGTGGCCGTCGTCCCCGGGGCCACGCTGCGGAGAACGAACAAAGCTTCTTTGCAGACACGGACCGGGTCAGCAGCGCTGAGGTATGGCCGTGAGAAGGCAATGTCTGTTGCAGCAATGGTAAGCATCCAAAAGGCAACGACGATGCAAAACTGCGTGTTTGGGAATAAGAAAGAACGGGGTCACGGGCGTTTACGTACTGTCAGGACCTTTGGAGGCGGCGGAGCGTATCCGACCCGGTGCCTGCTCCCACGTTTCATTCTGGGACACTTCTGCCGCAGTTCTTGCAACATCGTTGGGTGGTCGTTTCTGAGAGTCCCCTGGCGGCGCAGGTGCAGAGGAAGGGTCGGTCTGCGTTGGCTTCGTGCTCAGTGTCGGTGTACCGGAGCCTTGGTGCGAGGACGCCATACTCAGTGGTTGTGTGGCAGCGTCCTGGACAGGGGCGTTGGACGGCACTGGCGCGGAGAAAGCAGGAGATACCGGGCACGGAACTGTGTTTGACAGTGACGGCGGCACTGAGATGGGCTCTGGTGGCGCTTGAATACCGCGAGGATGCTGTGCAGGGCCGGCAAAGCCTTGAGCGGCCCAGTATGGTGCTTGCGGTGCACCGGGAGTAGAATTGACTGGAGAGGGCAGCGACTGGGCAGGGTTCGGAGGGTATTGTCCAGGAACTTGCTGTCCAGGCAAGGAACCAGTGTTCGCTTGAGATGGAAAGACGTGGGTGCTTTGTGGGAACTTTTTTTCTTCGTATTCATGGATAGAGGTATTCCTCCATCTGGTTTTCAGGGTGGGAGGATACTTGACGTATGTCGGCGAATAAGAAGTTGGCCTTTGGTGAGTAGGTGGGCGGGGGCTGGGTTGTGTTCTGAACCTGTCCTGTCCGGTCGGATGGTTTATCTGGGGCTGAGGCTGTGAATCTGTTTGTCCAAAATTCTGCCCGGCCATGTTTCGAGGGACTACCGCTGGATAAGCCGGTCCTGAACTACAAGCCGGCGGATTGTTCGGTGTCGGACTCGGCTGTGGACCAGGTACAACACCTGATCGTGAAGGGTCGTTAGGTGGGTGTAGGTTTGATCCAGCCTCGTGTGCAAGTGAGTGCTTGCTCGTTCTCGAGTTTCCGTCGACCGTCGGATGTGTGCTACACGTGCTGCACTGGGCCCCTGAGTATAAACAGTTGCCGCAAGAAGGTCTGCCCGATGACGAATTCCCAGCGGAAGACTCGACGATGCATCCGACAAAGGGCCCGTGTCCATTTAGACACTCTGAGCATGGAACAGCGGCCACTGAGCCGGTGACCTGTATCAGAAATGCCTTTGCTTGACAGAACGTCTCGAGTGAAAGCATCGTGTCTTCCCTCGGCACGATATCCCGTTGCTTCACAAGGCTCACGAGGGCTGATGCTTCTTTGTCCGCAAGTATTGAGTCTATAAGATTCAAACCTTGCTGCTCAAGGTCTGCGCCGGTCTTTCTCGAACAACGGCAAAATATGGGGAGGAAATACTGCCATATGACTTCGGCATTGTTTGGATGCGTGAGGGCAGCCGCCTCGTCATGGCAAATCATAGCTGGTCGGTCAGACACTGGCTCCTCCAGAGATGAACCCTTTGAAAGTGTGTCACTGAAGGCTGAAGTCGCTTCAGCAGCGGGCCCCGGTGGTCGGGTATAATTTTCGTTTGCCTGAGAAGGTGCCCCCTGGTCGATGTGCGGCTGAGGTGAGATAGGAATAGATCGTATTGCGGATATAACGAGAGGCATATTGTTAGGACGACACTTCTCGTGATACCCAACAATGGAGAACGAGCCATTGTACTCGTCGCATAGCAGACATTGGCGGTGGACCACCGCCTGTAGGGGTTCTCAGCATCCATATGGATAAGTCAAAGTGAGTAGGCGAGATTCGACCGTATAGTTCTTACAAAGTGTGAGCCCATTTCCTCCAATCTGCCGAAGAATAGTTGGCAAGACTGTATGGGACATTTCCACGGAAGGTTCAACCGCGGATTATAGACTAATTCGTATCCTTCAGGTATCAAGGCCCCAAAAGCTGAGATTAAGGTGCCATACTTGTCTGGGGGAGTGATCGTCAGCCCAAGTTCTCCTCCTGCAACTAAAAGGCCCATTCCGGAAGTCTGAACACTCTAGAATCCTGGACGACATACCCTCAATTTGATCGTATCGTCTTCGCGGGGTTGCCATGACCAGATTGCGAATGCAGAGTTGTTCGGACGGTCTAGGCATGTCTTGAACACTGGTGGACGAGAGTCTGCTTTCCACCATAGATGGCACGCTCATAGCAGCATCGCCACTGCTGTTCTTCGCCTCGATGGGCGAAGTCCCATGGTCCCCTTCGGTCGAGGGGAATAACCAATGATCCGGGGGCGCACTGGCTGCTTCGCCTCCCGCTCGCTGTCGGTCGGATGATGAGCCAAGCCCAGTGTCAACCGCGGATTCTGCGTTGCTGATCTTCCTCTGTTTTTGCGGCTGCCCATCTTCTCCGGGAGTGAACGCGTCCGAGTTTCTCTTTCGACCGACCTCCTCTTCCCTGGCTGGGAGGTTATCCAAATCTGGGGTGATGCCGTCTGGCGGCAACGGACTTGGTCGGCTTCCAGCCGAGCCCACCCCGACAAGGCGACCACTTGCGGCTGACGGAGTAGCCGAGCGGAATGAGCTATCCGAGCTGTCTCCAGCCTTGATCGAGGACAGTTCAGGGGCGCCATGTGTAGCAAGAGACTCGGCTCGCAACATCGGTGTGCCCCTGGGAGAGACCGAGGTCATGTGTGGGGAGACACGACCAGTCGGAGCGCGCTCTTCTCCTGGGGGCATTCCGTCAAGCCTACTGAGCGTCTCACGGTGCTGGACTCCCATGTCTTCAACTTCCACGGCTGCTGCCCTCGGCCCTTCGCGCAGTTGAAAGACCCTGCCTGTTACTGCGGTCGTCCTAGAAATTCCACGGTGCTGGGGCCGGCCACCATCTTCAGCTTTGATCCTTCGAATTATGGTACTGTCTGGGTCCTGGCAGTCTGCGTCGGACAGGATGACTGGGAGAGACATAAGGAAAAGTATAGAGTCGCGTATTCCCAGCATATGTGCCAAGCCACATGAAGCTTGCGCTAGACCAAAGGTGGTAGGCACCCCCACTTGCAAGCATATGGTTTGCTCCATAAGTTTTGTGCTAATTTTCCAACTCGCATTAATAAATTCACTTGGATTTCGATCTTGGCTTCCTAGGCTGCTTATGAGGCATGGATTCCGGGATCGTTGCTAGTAAAGCCACACCTACCTGTGCTGGTAGCATTCCGCAATTCTGTATAATAGTGATGGAGTGTTATGTTTTGTGCAACGCCCACAAGACCTACCACTAACGAAAGATTTCGTACCTGGCCATGGAAACCGTAGAAGCGCTTTCTCGAATAAGCGGGAGCAAATCATGAGTTGGACTCACAACTGTCTGTGCATCCCATATCAGTGCATGTGCGTCCCAGTCAGTGTCATGAAGTTGTAACCAGCCCTGGAGCCTCAGCTTTAAGCCCAGGACTAATTCCTGCGCCACTGCTAGCCAGCCATGAATAGTAGGATTTGCAGTCCAAAGCTATCCGCCAAGCACAGGGCAGGGTCTGGTTTGAATGCAGCTCGAGTGCAGTTCTAGACTGGGAGGGGCTCCAAGACATATCGGATTTATAAGGTCAGATGGAACGTATCGATGCCTGAGTCTAGAACAGCAAGTTTGATATCCTTGCCGATTGCACCTTCCCTATATAGTTTTCTCACTCCTGTCATACTGTGTGGATCAACAAGAGGCATGCTATGGGCACTATGCAAGTCTTCTGATCAGCTATGTTGACTTTGGACCTGCCTATGGGGTTCATGCAGCATATGAGTGAGCTTCTGAATGCGAACGATCACCCTTAAGTTTGATTCAAATCGAGCACTTTTGTCGATTCTTTATTGGCAGCTTGCTTCAGGACAGATAGGATAGGGCTGTGTTAAAGAGGAGTATCGATCTTACAAATGTTGTTAGGCCAGACAGCTATAATATTTGGCATTGATATAACCTTGTCCGAGTAGTCAAGGGCTGTAGAGTCGTCACCTAAACACCTGCTATATTATAGTATCTTTTCTTATTATTGCTAGCACTTATATTTCCCTGTTAACATCTTATGCTCCCTATTACCCTAAGTTACTAAGCTAGAGGTTATTATACAGCCTTCTCTTAAGGTAGCAAACTATTATCTTCAGCTTTATAAATGTCTATTAGGTTAAATCTACAAACATATTATAGTAGATATCTTTAGAGCATTTATTGCTCTTAATTAAGGATTACTTAAGATAACTTAGCTTAGAGATAAGGCAATGCTATAGAGACAATTTTATATAAGGTAAAGAGATAAGAGCAAGATTATTATATAGGCTTTTACCTTAAAACAGAATCTTTAGTAGTTGCCTAATTTTATATACTACTACTGTCCTTTAGCTACTTATTTCCATTACTCTTAACTGTCTAGAGAAAGGCATATTGCAGCCTTTCCACCTCTAGCAATATGCTATATAAGTTATATATTCACCCTATATACCTACAGCTGTCTATATAGCATATTATCTTAAGTATCCACAAAGGTTTATATAGCATATCTCTTAGCAATCTGTTATTTAGTAGTTGAGTGTCCCTATATGCTGTTGCTGCTCCTTAGGTAGCCTGTCGCACTACCTTAGACAAGGCTATTATGAAGCATTCCCCTGGCACCTTATCCTGTCACTCAATAATCCAGTGGGCCCTTGGCTGACTGTTATGCCTATAGACTGCTATCGTCGACTATGTAGTTAATGTCATTATGCTAAGTAGCGCTTTAGGCTGCTGCTGTGCCTATAGATTGCTGTCCTTGACTACTCAGACCAGGTCATCACATCACAAGATCATCATGTCCAGTAACCCCTCAGACTGCTGCTATGCCTATAGACCGCCGCCTTCAGCCCCTCAGACTGCTGCTATGTCTATAGACCGCCGCCCTCAACCCCTCAGCCCGCCGCTGTGTCTATAGGCCGCCGCCCTCGATTACTCAGACGAGGTCATCATGGAGCTTCCCCCTCATAAATTGCCATTCCAATGGCAGGTCGCCCCACGCAAGTCACCAGGCCAGATTTGCAATTTCCATCTTTTGTGCCTTCTTCTCTTCCAAACAACGTTTTCCTTCCACACAACCGTCTCCTTGCACACAACCGCAGCATTCCAACTCGTCAACAGGTGGTACAACATCGCCACAGATCGTCCACGAGACCAATCCACCCACCATGGCTTCGCAGTCAGAGGACGCGATGCCCGCGGCCGCCCCCCACCCGACGAGCGACGTCTGTCTCCGCTGCAAGGGACAACTCACTGGCAAAGAGGTAGTCGAGGTCGAGAACTGGTGTTGTTCGTGCCTGCACACCCTGTCCAAGTCATACAATCATGTCTGCGAATATAACTTCGACGGCAACTCCCACGCCTGCATCCACTGCAACAACGCCCACAAGTCTGCCACTAACGATCCGTGTGTTGGTGTGAGTGAACCCAGGGTCTTCCCTCGCATATAGCCTGCCAAGCACTGCCACTAACACAGAATGCATAGCCGCTGCCTGGAACCAGGGACCGTGTGATCGCCGACGAGCTCATTGCAAGCGCATCGGTCCTCCGCAACATCAAGGCCGAGGTGGCCGAGTTGGAGGAGAAGGCCACGCGTGCCTCTCATCTCAAGAAGCCCGAGTACGACGAGAAGATTGCCGCGCAGACGCAGAAGCTCGACGACGTATGCCCCCCCTCCCCCGCGGCAAGTGGGTTTTCCCATTACCGATGACATGGATTCTGACAACCGTGGACTCTCAGGCCTTCACTTCATACTACCAAGCTGTCAGCAACTGGAAGTCCCTGGTCAACCAGTCGTACGGCAAGAGGATCAGTCAGATGGCAAAGAATACCAGAGACGCGATGTTGAATGCCGGTATGCAGAACGCTGAGATCTACAAGAAGACGCGCAAGACCATCGATCCGACCAACAACCAGGGTGGCGGTGCCAGCCACATTGGGGAGGAAGAGAGAGAGTTCATCAAGGCCGTCGAAAAGGCTGAGACTGCCATTGACGAGGTGTACAACGCGTTGATTATGCTGCCCTCGTCCAACAAGAACCTGGCGGAGCGCGTCTTCAAGCGATTGCAGTCCCTTGACAATGGACACGTGGTGCTCGGAACATACACGAAGTACTGGAAGGACGCGATCCACGAGGAGAACAACGTCCAAATGGAGGGTAGCTGGATGCACAGTGGCAACGCGCCGGGTGGTCTCTTGCCAGGCGGCATCGCTCAGGGTGGCCAGATGTACGGTGCCCAGATGTACGGTGACCAGATGCACAACGGCCAGATGCACGGTAGCAGCGCGCCGGGTGGTCTCTTGCCAGGCGGCATCTCTCAGGGTGGCCAGATGTACGGTGGCCAGATGCACAATGGCCAGATGCACGGTAGCAACGCGCCGGGCGCTCCCTTGCAGTCTGATCCTCTTATGGGCTACTGGCCTCAAGGTAGCCCTGAGCAGGGTGGCTCTCAGGGCTTCCAGACGCAGCGTGATCACCGTCCCGCCCACCCTACTCAAGGTGGCCCCTCACAGGGTGTCTCTCCTCGTGGTGGCCAGAAGCCGCGTGGCGTCTCCAAGAAATACCCGAAGACGCGCCGCACCCCTCAGGCGCAGCAGATTCAGCGCAGCTTGCCACCCGGCAGCGTCTTACAGGGCATCCCCCAACGGGGTGACCAGATGCGGGGTGGTTCCTCTCACGGTGATCGGGTTCCAGGTGGCATTTCTCGGGTTGGCCTTGCTCAGGCCGGCTCTCCTCACGCCGGCCTTTCTTACGCCGGCCTCGCTCACGACGGCCCGTCTCAGGGCGGCCTTTCTCAGGGCGGCTTTTTTCAGGGCGGTTTCTCTCAGGGCGGTCTTTCTCAGGGCGGTTTTTCTCAAGGCGGTCCTTCTCAGGGAGGCCTTTTTCAGGGCGGTCTTTCTCAGGGCGGTCTTTCTCAGGCCGGTCTTTCTCAGGGCGGTCTTTCTCAGGACGGTTTTTCACAGGACGGTCCTTCTCAGGGCGGTTTTTTTCAGGGCGGTTTTTCTCAGGACGGCCCTTCTCAGGGCGGCCCTTCTCAGGACGGCTCTCTTCAGGATGACATTACCCAGGGTGGCAACATCTAGTTAGATGCTTGCCGCGTCTCCCGGACTGCTTCAAAGTTAGTTCCATAGAGGCGCCAATTTCTTCATAAGTCGTTTGCCGTGGTTAGAAACGGCAAACACCTTCTCAATCACGCTAAACGCGGTTTCCTGAAAGCTCAATTGACTTCAAATACCAGTGACCATCTCGTATAGCACACATGACTTATTGAAGCGCAAAAAAAGTGAGGAGACAGCTGACCGAGGAGAAATCAAAGGCGGGGCGGGGGGACAGGTCCCCAGAGGCCACCGATACCGTCCAAGCGTAGTTTGAGGGGTCCAAATGGAAATCGGAATGCCTAAAAGGCCAGAAATGGTGAGAATTTGGGCATTCGCTGGAAGGTGGAACCATAAGCCACCTTGGAACGACGATATTCCTCAGTACAAAGTTGAGATGTCGTTGAAAATTAGTATCTCCAGCCCCAGTCGGACGCAGGCCATCCTTACCCATCGATTCAGCCGCCCCTCCTAAACACAGACTGGGGTCTGGATACAGTCTGGTTCCATAATCGACGGCACCCTCTCCTCTCGATACACAACAAATGAACGACGGTCACATCTCTCCGATAAATTGCCCCGGCCAACTGAAGATGACCCGACACAACCGAAAACCCTCCGTCCCAACTGAGCTTAAACATTACTCCCCCACAATCTCACCACCACAC
>MUZH01003251.1:0-10589 GCA_003012965.1 Juglanconis oblonga
TCCCAGTTCGATTACCTATCCTTGACTATCGACTTTGGAGACCACACCCTGCAGCTTCACTTTGGCAGGCTGCAGCCGCAGCAGCAGCAGCAGCAGTGTCTTGTTGCATCCGGATTGACTGCATCACATCACTTTATCCCCATGTTGCCCATCCCCCCATCTTCACACTGCCCCTCCATGACTCCATCCCTGCCCTGACTTCCTCCTTCCACCCTCCAGCTTCCGTCCCATCCTCATCCACGCCCAAGACTTGCCTCTGCTGGCACAAAACTTTGTCCTGCCGATGCTTAAAACCTTCGCTGGTGTCAATTTGGCGGATATGACTTGACGAGTATTCCGGAGCAAATGAATTTCCATCTGACGAGACCTTCCTCCAGTCAATTTCTGATCGCGACCGTTTCCGCCGGCGCACCCGACCGACCGACCGACCCGACGATCCACGACCGCTTGTTCGCTGTCGTCGACCACCCCCCACATCGAACCCCGACTCAGCCTCTCCGCCACGAAACACATCTCCAGAACAATGTCGTCGTCGTCTGCCTCTCGCAAGCGTCCCGCCCCGGGCTCCTCCCCTGTGCCTCCCGCTCCTGTGCCGCCACAGCCTCCGACCTATGCGACCCAGGACCAGATGATGCGGTGGAATGGTGTCGCCGCCCTCGGCAACAGCTTCAACATTCCTAGCCAGTACGACGCCATGCCCCAGCCCCAGCCGCAGCCGCAGCAGCAGCCCGCCAACAACCACCAGGCTTACCAGGTCCAACCGCAGCCCCAGCCCCAGCCTCAGTCCCAGCCTCAGCCTCAGCCTCAGCCTCAGCCTCGCACTCAGAACCAGAGTCAGAACCCCTCGAACATGATCGCCCGCCGTCCCGACAGCGCTAGCCGCGCTCTCGTCCCCTCGCGCTCCGGTTTCGACGGCCCGTCCGACCCCTGGGCCTCCTCCGAGAACGCCCTCGTCCCCGCCATGAACGCCCGCAACGGCGACCCTGATCCCGAGCAGCAGCTGCGAGAGGCCCTGGTCCGCGCCAGGAAGATTGAGGAGGAGGCTACGAGCGACCGCCCCGGTCCCAACCACAAGAGGAGCATCCCGCCGTTTGTTCTGAAGCTCGCAACGTAAGTTTGCTCCCCCCCCGGGGCGTGGAAGTTGTCATGTCTGCCTTTTGTGTGTGTCTACGGACATGTGCTAACCTTATGCGCTTGCACAGCTTCCTCAACCGCGGCACAAACCGAGACCTCATCCGCTGGTCCGACAAGGGCGACTCGTTCCTCGTCATCGACGAGGATGAGTTTGCGCGCAGCCTCATTCCCGAGCTCTTCAAGCACAGCAACTACGCCTCCTTCGTTCGCCAACTCAACATGTACGGCTTCCACAAGCGTGTCGGTCTCTCCGACAACTCCATGCGCGCAAGCGAGAAGAAGAACAAGAGCCCCAGCGAATACGCCCACCCGTACTTCCGCCGTGGCTACGACGTCCTCCAGTGGCTGATCCAGAAGCCCAACAAGAACTCTTCCAAGCGCAAGGGCGGTGGCAAGCGCGACGTGCCCGAGGTCTTCGACGCCGATAGTGACGATGACTATGACGACATGCAGGGCTACACAGTTTCTGGTGCTCCTGGCCGGCCCTACGGGCGCAGCGAGGCTGGTCCTCTCGCCAAGACCGAGATGAGCAAGTTCCGCGAGCAGCTCGCTGAGATCCAAGCCAAGCAGCAGCAGACGCTGGCCATGATCCACTCCCTGAAGGCGAGCCAGGATCAGATCATGCAGAAGGCGCACCGAGTGGAGGTTCAGCACCAGCGCCACGAGAACTCCATCACCGCGATCCTGAACTTCCTGGCCAACGTTTTTAGGAAATCGTTGGAAGGTAAGAGCAGCGCGGAGAATCTGTCGGAGATGCTGGCGAGCATTCTTCCCATGACAGGTCAGGGCACCACCATACCTACCGGCTCTGTGCAGGATTTGGGCGACATGGGCGGTCTAGGCGACTACGGCCAGCAGCAGGACGTCGCCAGCCGCAGCTCCATGAGCCCGGCGCCTCCAAAGCGCCAGCACCTCCTGCCAGGCATTCCTTCCAACGCCGCCTCCTCCAACGCCAACACCACCACCACCACCAAGACAACTAGCCAGTCACGTGTTGCTGGCACGCCTGCAGGCCCTTCCGGCTACCAGGCACCCTCTGTTACCCAAGCTCCTCCTCAGACGAGTCGGGTCACGGAGGTCTACGACACTTCTCCGTCGGACACCACGTCGCCAAACTACTACCGCAACGAGTTGGAGTCCAACCCCCAAGAGACTATGATGAGGATCATGGGCGCCACCAACGCTCGCATGACCCCGGGCGTGGATCTTGCCGAGGCGGCCGCCAGCACCTCTGCATCGATGCCCAGTGACCAACGCCACCGCATGTTGAACTCGATGTCGCAGCGGACGTCCTCTGTCAACAACCAGCCTCAGCAGCCCAACCTACCGCCTGCCAACTTCCCGCCACCCGTCTACAACGATTTCATACCACCTGCCCCCGCCACTTCTAACAACTACTCTCTGTCTCCTGTCAACCCTGATCCTCCCCTCATGGAGGATGCCAACCGGGCCCAGCACCAGTTCCAGCAGATCGAGGAGCAGCAGCACGATGTGGAGACGGGCATCAATGGCCTCGCTAGGTTCGTGGCTCAGCTGTCACCCAATGGCCACATCCCCGGCTACGACGTTCCTGCTGACGAAGACTACTTCGGCAGCCTGCCCGACTCCTTCCCCAACTACAATGTCGATGATTGGGTGCACACCGACGACAGCAACCTGGACTTCGCTTCTGGCGATCCCAGCACCTTCGACTTCAGTGTCGGTGGCGACGGTGCTGAGCAGTTCAACGGCGAGTTCAACGGACAGGGTGATGACGGCTCTATTCACTTGGCTGACGGTCTGCCCTCTTCGATGGCCCACGACACCCCCAGCCCAGCTGTCACGGAGGAGATCCAGCGGGACGACTTGGATGATTTCGAGATGCCGGCTGCTAAGCGACACCGCGGCATGTAGATCGGCCAGTCCGTGGAGCAGTGGGCAAAGCAACTTTTCAGAATCGAGTTGATCCCGACGGGATACGGAGCGCATCTCGAGAAGATCAGAACCAATTCACGGGCGAAGCTGGTGGAGCAGCAAGGCAAATGGTGTCTTTTCTCTTGAGCTGCACCATATCTGTGCGGATGAAGGAGGCGATTAGAAAGGGATACAAAGGTAGAAAATTAATGATCAGGATTAGAGATGGTAGGAGCATTTGAGTAGACTCTCCCTTAGTCGAGAAGCAATACTAAAGATGCCCCTTACACCACTTGTGCTTGCCCTTGTGTGCTTCCTGTATGAGTGAGACTTCATGATGATATGTTGCAAGTTATCTTGCAATGATATGTCACCAGCATGGTCTGTCACTTGCCATCGAACCTGGGAGAGAAGCTAGTCACTCCTGGTCTGAACAGCCCACAGATCGTTCTTCATGGCCACACTCGGACAGGGTCAACTTTGACCGACAGAGGAAGTGGAAGACATTAGCCAACGGATGTAGACACATCTGGGGATAGCCTCACCTGACCACCATACCCATCATGTCCATACCATCGTCACCGACTCGAGAGAGAATCCCATCGTTGGCAGCTTGAATAGATAGTTTTGGGTGGTAGTTAGTCGACTTCAACTGTGATGAGGGAGGGGGGGGGGAGGGAAGGTAGGGATTATAGCTATGTAGACTGACTTATGATGGATGGTTTAACCTAGGAGAAGCCGAGGGGGGAGAATTGCCCAAGTCTATTTGTGTGGTTAGGTATTGGGTTTGGATTATGCTGTCTTGGAACCCTCCCCTCCCCCAACATCACCATACTCACTCACTCACTCTCTCTCTATGTGTGTGTGTGTGTGTTACCTTACCCCTTATATACATATGCGAAGCTCTTGCCGTCTGACTTATCTCAATCATTGTGTCACTTGTTGGTGCTAGTCTTGGACTAGCTGTGTCGATGATGTGTGGATTGTGACGGCATCACAAGGTTGGGGGGCACTGGGATAAAAGTAGAGTAGATAGAATCCCGCAGGAGAAAGATGCTAGCTGTCAGCGGAGGAAAGTAGATGCCTGTATGTGAAGGCCACCGGACGGACAAGATGAGTCTTGTTGCGGGCAACACACAACTGGGGTCTTGTTTTGATTTGGAGACGAAAGTCGACTTTTATTCATCTATTCTTATTTGAGGCGTTGCAAGGGACTGCACTGGGTTTTTCAGTAACGTAATACAACTCCAGGCTATCTTATTTTCGCGCGCGCGCGCGAGAGAGCGAGCGAGAGAGAGAGAGAGAGAGAGAGAGAGCACTAATTGTGCAAGGCAACCCGGACAAAAGCTGACTGTACCTATCTATGTAGCATCCAAAGCATGACTTTGCATGAGTAAAGATCCGAGAATGAAGTGCCGCCTCCATGGGACGGCCAGAAGACGCCGGTCATGCCCTCCGTCTCTGCCATACGCCTCCAGACGGGGGAGGGCACAACATCTACTAGGTCTGTACCCAAAGCCTACCTACGATGATAGCTAGCTCCTTCCAAACCCTCCTCCAGGCAGATAGATGTCAGCATGGCTCGGTCCAACACCGCCCAGAGCCGTTTGCGTCTTTGCTCCCGAAACGGACCACCAAAAAATCTAGTCACACACAATCCAGAAACGCAACAAACACGACTCCCCCCCCCCCACCACCACCACCCACAAACAAAGAAGAATCATCACCACACCGAAGGACAGATGCAGGGTCCCCCCAGGAGCTGCTGCCCTTGCTGACCCGTCGTCTATGTACCAATCCGGACGGAGAGGGGGCGGCGCTTCCGCACGCCCACGCTACAACAGGCACAAGCCGAACCCCCTTCCCCCCTCCCCTCCCTGGGATTCAAAGCGTCTTTCAGAACTGGGAGCAACAGTGTCCTTTTCTTTTTTTTCTTCTTCTTTTCTTCTTTCTTTTTCTTTTTTCCCCTCCCTTTTTCTTCTTACACCGGTGTGTGTTGCAAGCGACATCCGCCTTGCTGTATAGTTAGTGCTGACCGCCCGACCTACGAAGCCTATCTCTCTCTTCCCACCCTCATTCTCTCTGTGAATTGCATGTACCTAGGTAGCCTGAACTCACCGGAAAATATTCCACCAAAGGGGAAGGAGGGGAGGGGTAAGCTGCAGCAGCATGGTACTGTACCTTCTACCACCGGGGTGCCCGGGCCCCCCCCCCTTCGGACACCGGACAAACAATCTAAACCTTAGGTACATATTACAACCAACACAGTAATTTCAAGTGAGTAATCAATCACCCACACCATATGCACCCCAAGCATGAGAGGAAGGAAAGACAAGATTCAGCCTTATGGGATTAAGCGAACCAATGTGTGGGTGCTGGAGGGTGGAAGGTGGGGGGGGGGAGCGGCGAGTGGGAAATTCCATGGGATCCGGGGAAAGATGCTCGCGGGCATCATCAGCCTCTTCTCAAGACTTTGGCGAGGAGGTCGTCATGTGCTCAGCTGTCTCCCGGTGTCTGAACAGCTGGGACGAGGCTCTCTTTCCCATATCACGGACGGTGTAGGATGCTCAGGGTGCATGACAGGATGTTTTCTTGCTCATTGCTGCGTTCAGTTCTCCATCTCAATCGTCTCAGAACGCAGTAGATGCTCCCTCAGGGAGTAGGTATGTACTGCCCAGGTAGTACTGTACAACCCGAGATGTCTCATGAGGTAGGCGTGCTCGCTCGCTCGCTCGTATGCCTGCCTGTTCGCTCGCTTTCGCTCGCCCCTCGGTATGCCATCGATTCTGTTGCATCCAACTCGGATCCTCACTCCTGGCATCCCGAGTGACCGACCGACCGATCATCCAATGCCCACTCACTTGGCGTGCGGTTGGGTTATGATTGCTCAATAACCCAACCGCACGCCAAGATGCCGCATCATCAAGCCGGGGGGGAAATCCAGAAGAGAAAGGAAGAAAACAAATACAGAATTGAACCTTTCGACGCCTAGCCAGAATGCACATGTTGTTCCTGCTTGGTCACCATGCCAGCCTTCCCATACCCTGGCCGGCCAGCCTCCGCTTACGACCAAAACTCAGAAGGAAAAATTATGGGATTTGCAAAAGCTGTGAAATGCAATGGGTATTTCGAAGAAGAAAAAATCATCCACCCCCGTCCGCCCGACTGGCCTTTGGAACTCCATATTATACGAGCCATGGGTTTCCTCACCCGGCTCCGCATCTGACTGACTACTTGCTCACCATCCTCGGTTGGTCGGCCCTATCAGGAAAGGTTGGTAGAGAGTTCAGATCCTCTGCTCAGCTCGACACATCAGCTCATAAGCCAGTAACACACGGGCCAGGGAACGATTTCGCTCGATAGTCCTGCCAGCCGCCTCAATTCGAGTTGCTGCCACCGCACGGCGCCTGTACCTGTCGGAATGGCAGAAGGACAGGACCTTGAGTCCTAACGCATCCTGCACGATCCATTCATGCAGCGCGCAGTAGCCTTGGCTCTCTTTTCGGAGTTTGGACGCTCAGTGCGTTTGTAAATTCCGAGGACAGCTCGCACGTGCTGCTGCGCCGCCGGTTGGCCTCGCCTGCGGCTCCTTCGTTCCTGCATCCCACGAATTGCGGAACCCCAGAAGCTATTGTTTAGCTCCTAGCACCCAGTCTCACGCAAAACACGGTAGACGCATCTCCGGTCGTTCCAGGCCCAGGCAGCCTCTCCAAAGTTGTTTCCAAGTCTCTCGATCAAGACTCGAGACGGGTATCATTCAATCAACGGTTTCTTATGCCCTCCCACCATGCAAAGCCCCAGATGCCTCAGAGCATCCTTGTCATTAGCAACGACGATCGATCTGGCAGGGAGCATCGGGTTGTTCGGGTCGACGTGGGAGGCGTCTTTCGCTGCCTGTTCTATGGCGTCCATTTCCTCTTTGCAGGCTTGTTGGTCCATGGGGCAGATCACGATGGGTTGCCGGAGGGTAATGTCTCGAGCTGAGCTCATCTGGGCCTACGCAGTCCGTCAGCATCATCATTCTCCGTATTTTCCCTGAGAGTTCGCACCTTGATGCTCAAGAAGAACTCGATCTTGTAAAGTGTCGACGTAGTCGTGAACGAAGAGACCTCATATAGTGGAAAGCCAGGCTTCCCCCGCTTCATTATACCCTCCGGATCTCTCAAGTCCTTCGACGGAAACACCAGGCCCAGGTTTGTGACATAGCCTGCCTCCGGCAACTTAGCTCCGACAGGCTGTATGTGCCTGGCGATCCTGTTGACCTTCTTTGTGGGCTCATCGCCCTCGGGATTGTATGTGATCTCCTCCTCGATGGATAAGGTGATTTGTTTTATCGTGACCCTCTTGGCCTTGTTGACCCAGTCTGCGTTCGGTGCAAGCTTGATGTACACGGTGATGGGGTCGCATGGTCCGTAGCTCCATTTGGGGAGAGAGATGCCCAGCGTCACCAGGTTGTCCGCGGTCACGACCTTGGACTCTGGTCGGTTGTACATTCCGAACGTTGATAATGTATCGTATCTCTGCAGCGGCACCGGAAAGGCGTACTTGTTCTGTGTACTAGCGCCCTGCTGCACCGTCACCACCAGCTCGTAAAGCGTCTCGGCCGTCCGCGAGGGGAGTTGTAATGAAGCGGGCGGTATCCTCCGGTTTGTCTCCTCGCCGCCCCGTCCGAATGGGATAAACAGCACAAACGGTAGGTCCATCGCAATGACGCTCTCTGCCTCCTTGCCCGACGGGCACCTGAACAGCAGCAGCTCCTTTCCCACCACATCAACCGTCTCCCTCCTCGGTGTGCCCAGGTGACGTCTCGCGACATTCTCGGCAGCGGGGTGTATTGTTTCTTTCCGTTGTAGACATATCCGTACTAGCGATATTGCGACAGGCGCAGAGTAGCCTTGTGATGGTCTGATTTCGACTTTTCCTTCTATGCGCGGCTGCGGGGGAAGAACGTAGTTAGCGATTGCCAGAGAAGCAGCTTGTGCGCCACCGGCGGCGGGCTGCCGCAGGACCATCTGTGGGCTAAGTGCGATCGCATGCAGGGCCTCGACTCACCAATGTTGCCGATATGCCCGGGTATCCAACCAGGAAACTACTGTTTGGTGGGCCGGACACCCGTACGAACGCCGCCATGGTGGTCGCAAAGTCGGGGAGAAAGCTGCAGACGATGCGCTATCGTGTCAGGGACAAAGGATCGAGGTGTTGGTCATGAACGTAGGAGAGCAGGCGATTGCCGGCCTCGCCGCCCCAAGGCTGTGGAGGGTGGTTGCAGCCTGACGATGTGGGGTATGGACAAAAGGGTGACAGCCTCTCGGTACTCAAAATGTTGTATCGGCGGACGCGATTGCAAGGATGAATGTCGAGATCTCGGCAGCGTGTGATGACAAAATGAGCTGGGACAGCAGCCGAGAAGCTCGAGAAAGACGTCGCCAGAGCGTGATGAGGCGTGTGCAGAAGTTTTCGCAGCTTGTGCCAGAAAGGAGGAGTGGTCGGCCGAGTGGGTGAGATCTAGGACTTTCGTGCTGCAGGTCGAGCAAGCAAGGCGTGTGTGGTGAGGTAGTGCGGGCTGGTGCTACGCCGTATCGCCAGCGGAGTACGCGGGGGTGGTAGTGGTGGTGGTGGTGGTGGTGGTGGTGGTGGGCTGGTGCTGTGGGGAGGTGCCAAGTCAAGTTGGCCAGTGGTCGCGGATTCAAGAAGGATCAAGAGACAGGCTCTTTCGAGCGACGGTCAGAATCAAAAGGGCCCAGATTGAGCAAGGAAAGAAAGAAGTCGTGCAATTTGAGCCGGTCTAACTGCTGCTCATGCTCAGCCGCTCGTTCGTCCCTGGTGCTGCCGTTGCGGGCGCC
Source organism: Juglanconis oblonga (assembly GCA_003012965.1). Taxonomy (NCBI): domain Eukaryota; kingdom Fungi; phylum Ascomycota; class Sordariomycetes; order Diaporthales; family Juglanconidaceae; genus Juglanconis; species Juglanconis oblonga. Next base: position 8,871 of record MUZH01003251.1, read on the forward strand.
TGGCCGGAGTATCCACTTGCCCACCACGGACCGAGAGAAGGAGAGTCAAGCCTGGTTTTGATACTGCCCCCGGAACGACACACAGAGCACGGTGCACTTGATTCTGTTAGCTACCTGGGTTGAGCGCAGGGCTGGTCAGGCGGCCGCGAGGTCCTGCTCAAGCCCCCCCGGGATGTTGGACAGGCGCCAGAGAAGACGATGTTCGGCGCGGGCGTTGGTTGCAGTGTACCCAGGTAGATCCTATTGATTGGGCAGGTGAAGCCAGGGTGGGTCGGATGAGGAGTCAAGAGCTGCAGCAGAAATTGGAGATTCCCAAGCAGCTGGGACGGCACGACGGCTCGTTACGAAGCTGGAAGTTAGGGCCGCGGTGGAAGTGAGAGTTGGTGAACGGGTCTGTGTTCTGGGTTTGGGTCTGGGTCTGGGGCTGTAGGCAGAAGGGTCGTCAGCACATCAGGGTAAGGTTGGGTGTTCAGCTGGACGGGACCGGACAACTTGGCGATCCATTGCCTCGCCTCTTGACCTGGACAACAACAAAGTTGATGCGGGTGTGTCCGGCGTGTCAGTGTCCGGCCCGTCCTGACCAACGTCGCCGGCTCATCTGCCGAGGACCTGATGATTTTTCCCCCTCGACCGTGGACATGTGCTTCGAGGCCAGTCCGTGTCTTGCCACGGGTAGAGGCAGAGGCAGAGGCAGAGAGCGCAGGGCAAGCCAAGGCAGGGTAGATCACCGACGCTCCATGTTTGCAGGGTCCACTTACAAAATGCGATGCCACTTCAAGGGATTTCGAATTGCGATATGCTCCCAACCAACACGAGACTTGTGAGGCTGACTTGTGAGGCTGCTGGTGTGGAGAGAGAGAGGGAGGAAATGAACAACCTAACGCATATGGATTTATTAGGTATGGAGATCTCAAAAACCGGCATGCAACAACAAAGTTGTTGACGCTACCACCCGCGGCAGTCATGCTGGGAAGTCCCTGCCATCTCGAACCAGCGAAGTGCGTCACCGATGATCTCGGTGAGCCCCACCACGGAGCATAGAGACACTCACGATAGTTGGGTGCCATGGGTGCCATGGGTGCGGGTGCCATGGGTGCGGGTGCCAAGGGCGCACAGGCCAGCGAGTCAAGACTGCTCAAAATGCGCACTCTGCTCTACTCATTCCGCGACTGCTTCTGTGCGCGGTCTGAAGAAGTGGATGCTGCGCTTCTCAGTACTTAACTGTCTTGCATTATTAACGTGTGCTCCGAGATCTGCACAACTATGTCAATTACTAGGTACTGCACATGATGACATGTACTGCGGGTTGGACGAGAGAATAAAATTCCAGTTCATAATTCTTGTAAGCAGCACTAGTGTACCATACATACACTACAAGTACATCTTAGCGCCCGGAAATGTGACGAACCGCAGTTGGGCCCGAGTCCGTCACCACGCTAGAAGAGACAAGGAATTCAACGCCGACAGCCCTGCGGAGGGTGGGAAGGTCCCCAGGATCGATTCGATGGTAGCCGTGACACGCCCGCCGCACACGGAAAACGACAATGGCATAGAAGCGCCTGCCCCCAAGCCCACACATCTATTCGGGTCGTTCCGTGCTGCTCGCGTGCTCGCGTGCTCCCGTTAGCCGTGGACCTTGATGGACTCCATGTTGCTCTAACTTTGCGCGCCAATCACATGTTACTGAACCGACAAGGGCAGCTCCAGATTTCAAGGGCC
>MUZH01003252.1:0-10898 GCA_003012965.1 Juglanconis oblonga
TATATATATATATCATGGGAAAAGGGAGAAGAAAGGAGAAAGAAAATTCTTCGTGGGTTCTGATCTTCCCAGATTGGGGTTGGGGTTGGGGGGGGGGCGAAGATGGGAGGATGGATCGATCGCATAATTCTACTTAGCCTCGCGAATCTATGTTCGACGGAGAAGCTCCTCGTATAGACTGAGGCGCCGGAGTATATAGAGAGGCTTGGGATCGGCCTGGTGATCAGACACTTCTGATCTCACGGTTGTTGTTCTTGTTGTTTGGGAAGAGAGAAGGCGGAGGAGGTGGGAGGGGGGGGGCGAGAGAGAGAGACCTGCTTTCGACGATAATGGGCTGGACAGGCGGAATTCAGCAGCGCCGGCGGCGAAGGTGGCTGGCTGGCTGGCTGGGTACATCTCGGCTGAAAGTTTTCATAGAGCTTTGATTGATTGATGCCTCCGAGGGCGTGGGGGGGGGAGGGTAGGAGTTCTTCTTTTAGCTCCGGCCTTTCGCTGTGATGATTGTGTTGTGTTTATGCTCAGGGGGGGGGGCCAAAGGCACGACGGACGACGACTTTAGTTGGATGGGGATGGCTGCTGGACCCGGCAGTCTGGTTCGAGGCTGACCTGGCGGACATGGGGCAACATGGGCTTTAATTCAGCCGCAGGGGAAAAAAAAAATTGCACATTTGATGCCGGCTTATTCTGGTGTGCAGAGGGACAGGGATGGGGCGGTACTGTTACGTTCTAGGTTTTACGATCAAGTTTATTCTTATTCAGTGTCTCTCTGTCTCAGGAGTGCGTGCGGACGTGCGCCAGACCCCCTCCCCCCCCCCGACAACAACAACAACGACGACGACGTCTCCTTCGAGGCTTGGTAGAGACCACGTCCAGTCCACGAATGGGCCAGTAGATAAATTTTTGAATCACTTCATTGCTCTCCCCGCCCCATTTGTTGGGGACATTGCCAGGTCTCACTCTGCTTGTCTCAGTAGCACTGAAGCACGGGGCTGATGTGTCGATATTTAGTAACCGTGGCGGGCGCTTATTGCGTCCACTCAAAAGTCAGCGCGGCTCGTGCGGGCGAAGAGGAACTACCGTACCTTATCTGCCATCACCTCGAATGGCTCACAAGGCAGAATGGGCGGGAACGAACCAAGATCGTGGCAACACACGATGAATACATGTCAAGGAATTTTCCCATAGGTAAAGAAAATCAGGGGCCTCGAAGCTAATAAACTACTTCCTTGTCATAGACCCCACGAGGCCGCGCATTACAGAGGCCCAGTCGTCCCTCCAGTGCTACAGGACCCATGAGATCGCAGAAGGACATACCCGCTAACCTGGCCGGGCGGATTTACATAAAGTCCGGGTACACATCCAGCATCGTTTCCTTCTCGCCAACCGCCACGCTGTACAAGACTTCCGCATACCCCCTGACCGCCGCCGACAGTTCCGGGGCGATTCTCTTGTACGCCTGGAAGAGATGCAAGAAAGCGTTCACCAAGAACTCGCTCTCCAGGCCCCACTGCTTGATCTGGAACTCGGGCTGTTGTGCATTTGCGTCCCCCCTGGGTGGACACGCAGTGACGACGTACCCCAGCGCTTCAAGCCCCTTCACAATCATCTCAACCGCCTCGGCCGGCTTGGTCTTGGCGAGAAGGGCCGGTCCCAACGCGAAGTACGGGTCCCAGAGCTCCAGCCTCACGGCGCCAGGTCTCCTGGACGTCTCCGGGTACGTCTGCTCCAGCTGTTCGAGCACTCGCTGAGCCTTGGGGATGTTCACTGCCCGGGAACCTTTCCCCATCGCCTTCTGGAGGTCCTCCCAGAGCGCCTTGCGCTTCAGAACCATCTTCTTCGGCGTCGACTTCCTCTCCAGACACAGCGCGCAGTCGCATGTGAAACCCCAGTGGCCAAGGCGCTTTTGGGCCTCCTCGTAAGACTCGAAGGCCTGGGGTGCACGGTACCAGAAGAACAGCTCGGTGCCTGCGTCGAGGTCCTTGGTGGCGCGGACGATCTGCACGTCGCCGATGAAGGAGCGCCGGCAGTTGCCAATGCAGGAGTGGTTTATGTGCGAGATGAGCGGCCAGATCCCGCAGGTAGTAAAGGCCGAATCTTTTTCCTTCTTTTGGTTGGACGATGTGAGAAGGGTAAAGTACGAGCGACTGGTCCTTGGGGCACCAAAGCATGTGAGGGCGATGATCTTCTCTACCAGGAACCTGGACTAGAGTTAGCATGCCGCGTCCCTCACGGGCGCTCCGAGAAAAGGATAACTTGGGCTAGGTAGTTACTCACGTATCAACCACCGGTCTTCCATCCACTTCAGAGGCGGAGACGGCCTTGTAGTCTCCATGATGCAGGTCCATGAAAGCCTTCGCCGCCTCAGGGTCGTGATACAACTTCTGCACAATCTGCGTGAGCAAGTTTGCCTGCCCGCCTACCGTCATCCTCTTGGTGCTCAGGTTCATCAGAATCCTAGTGCTGCCCGGCTGGTCCTCCTCAGCATAGGCATACTCAAACGCCTTCTCACAAACGAGCAGCTCACCAACAGCAACCTTCCTGGTGGTGAAAAGCCCTCGACCGCGTCCAGGCGACTCTCGCACCACCACGGGCGCAGAATACGTCGCGCAGTCAATCAGGGGAGGCGTGGCTCGGGCCTGCTTGTACATGTCGCGAAAGTCGTAGCTACCGGTCTGCTGCTCGTGGAGTCTTGCCTTGACGCGATCCAGCATTGGCTTCGCTGCTGGTGCTCCGCCGGAAGGGTACGAGTCCGTCAGGGTCTGGAGTTTCTCGAGACNNCAGCCTCGCCGCCGCCGCCCACTTCTTCTTCCCAACAGCATCATTCCCCTGCAGCCGAATATCTCGGCTCTTGGTAGCAGCAACAGCCTTGGGATTCCTCCACTTCGCTGGGAGAAGTTCGTCACTGCCACTCAGCAACATGATATCACTCAGATGATCCACCCGCAGACTGTACGAGCCGTCAGTAGCAGCCTTGTAGAACGGCTCCTTCAGCAGGTAGTAGGCGTCATGCCGTATCGCCTCCTCTGCAGGCACAACCACCTCCTCCGGCTGGTGATATACCTGGAGCAGAACCGCGGTGCCCTCCTCATCCTCAACGATGGACATGATGGCCGTGATGCGGTTCGGCGGCGTCAGCACGCGGACGACGATCCTGCGTCCGCGGTGTTGCGTCTCGAGTCTCATCTGCGAGATGGTGATGGGCTGGAGCTCGGCCGCGGGCCGGGTGCAGGGATAGTATAGGGCCGGGATCTGGGACGTAGCCATCATGTCTTTCTTGCCAGTATCCATGATGCTACGGTGCATCATCATTTGCCTCTGGATCAGCAGCTGTGGTGGAGGGTGGTCTCGCGGCATCTCGCCCTTTCTGCGCCTGGCTCGTTCTGCGTTGGCTTGGATCTGCCGCAAAAGGGCATCGAACTCGTGGGCGGAGGAGACATCTTTGATATCCATGGTGATAGCCCACGAGAGCCTGGGGGAGAGTAAATGAGAGTCGAACGGTTAGCGGGATGGTCGCAGGTGACAGAAATTACACGTTTTGTTCCAGCTGTGCAGAACAGAAGCTTGAGCGGACAGAGCCTGTGCAGAACTTCCTCGTACTTATAAACCTGGGGCAAACGGAAGTTGGTTTTCCTGCTGCGCGAGGCCCCCCACCCCCCAGCCCTGCAGGACGACACGGAAAGCTGCATTCGCTACCAACATGCCTAGGTAGGTATCCATTGGATCCCATCTGAGCGTTTGAAGTTTGATGAGTCATCATCAAACGCATGGAAGTGGTTCATAGAACAGCTAAACAAATATGCAGCATGTTGAACCCGGACCGGATGTAGGAGGACCTCGAGACATGATAGGTTCCATCACTCGTGATGTCTTCAACCGCTGACTATCAGGATAGGCAGAACATGGAATAGGCGGCCTTGGCGTCCTCATCAGGACGGCATAGTTCCAAGGCTGAATGATTTCGCTAAGGAGGAAACATGCTGGTGTTATTGTGCCCGAGTCGGCCATCGTCCTTCCGGGTAAGCGAGGCATGCTGAGAAAGACGTCCCCGAGGGGTATATCGTTCGTCAGGCTCGGGGCACCACTCCAATGAAAGTCTTCTCCAAAACGGCCAAACTCAACGCAAAGGGCCACCTCGCAAATCATGTCGTCATTCGTTTCCCTCGCGCGAGGCACGGTCGAGGAGAAGTCGCCGACGGGTCTATACTGCCGTATTCTTCACCAGCTCTTGGGGAAGGCCTTGGAGCTGAGAGACAATTTGCAGTGGATGACAGCTGATGGCGCGAGGACTGTCCAACGGAACGGATGCCATAAGGTAGCGGTGAAGTAGGCGTTAACGCATGCGATTTAGAAACTTAGGAGTCAGTTGTTGCCGATATTCGCTCATGTGCTGGATGACTCGGATAGTTACCAGGCTGAGAGCATGGTACGCTTCTTTGAGGAGCCATGCGACCGCGAGACAGAGGCGTAGGTTCGGTTCCAAATTTGCTTCTCTGGTCGGTCTCATGCGACAATCGACACCCAGAAGATCATCGAAGTCAGTCTAGAACATGGATTCGGACATGCAGAAGGCATCAAGCAATATACCAAGTCGAGACATAGGCTGGGTAAGTCGAAGCAAGTCGAGCTACTCCGGGTCGAAACTCTCCGGAAAGCTTCCGGTATTTTCCTCTGGGTCGTCTTGGTCCTCGATATTGTCAATGTTGAATGTCGGAAGTCCATTTCGAGGAACTCCCCTCCCGAAACTGAACGACCTATTTGAAATGGTCCTTGCCGGAGATAGAGACATCTCGAGCCGCTGCAGGTTTGTCTCAAATGGATTCTCTTCTCGCGGCTCGTCCTCTTCAGCCGCAGGCGCTCTCAGTGCTCGGCTTGTTGGGGCCAGGAAGATGTGGACTTAGTTGATGTAGATACCTTGGTGAGAAGTTGTTCCAAAGTCTTGGGTGGATTCACGCGGAACAAGACTGCCGAAGTCCAGTTCATTCTTTTCGAGACTTTTATGACACAACGTCGCCGTCACGCAACAGGCTCCATGTTGGGTGCCCACGCCTACTATGTAGAACGCTGCTGCAGGATGGAGGCGGCATCGGCTTGCCACATTCCCAATGATCTGTCGTATTGGGAGGTCAGCATTCACGATGGTTCACCGGCCCTGGGCAAAGGTTCGCGGAAAGCTTCTGGCGGCTTTACATGGCCTTCGAGGAGCAGGTCGACGGCCTCAGGATCTGCCAGGTGTCTCAGATGCTATCTTGGATTGTTGACTGTGACGATTGAATGGCCATAGGGTGGGAAAGTGCACGGTGTACCACGAGAATGTTGTTGTTGTCTTGGTGTCACTTCTGGAGAAGTAGCAATATACTTGGACGGCGATTATCCTCGGACGAAGCTAGGGATCGAGCCCACTCTTGGTAACTGTACCGTTGAATGCATGCATGCATGTGCTAACATTTGTCCCGCAAAGATACGCGGGAGGGCGTTACCTTACAAACGGGGCTCTGATTGGACCAGCCCCTTCAAATTCCACGCACCCCTGTCGGGACCTCGGGACCTCGGGACCCGACCCTCGATTTCGTCTCCATTCACGTCCTCGGCCACGACTGCTTTCTCTTACCCAGACAACACGCCCGAACACGCAACCTCACCAACCTTCTCATTGTGGTCTTTCGAGCTAGGCCAGGTCAGTTTGATACGGCGGTGCGACTGGTGGTCACAACCACACCAACGCGACAGGCATTCTACTCACCGCCTACGGCCGGTGAAAGACCCTGGGTGTGTTCTTCTCCGTGAAACTGGATTCGCATCTCTGTATCAACTGGGCTGGGCTTGGACTTGATTTGGCTGACTTTGACATTTGTTTTCTGCCTTTTGTTGTTCCATCTTGTTCCAACTGTCAAGAGTCAAGGCTGCTCTGCTCTGGGTTACCGTCGGATACCCAGGGGAAAAAGCCTGGGCGGGTGGGAAACTGGGCCAAATTTTCCCCGTCCTCTTCGCTTGTGTGGTGTTGAATATTAACATCGCTACTAGATGCGCCTTGACTTACAGTCGGCCATTCCCCCTTGCTCACTTGGTCCTACATTCGCCTCGCTCTCTCGACTATAGCTATGGCTGACCATCCTCCTTCGACCCAATCTACCCAGCTCAATACTCCGCAACCCGCCTCGCCGTCCTTCTCACCACCGCCCCCTCGTAAATCTGAGTCACCGTCCCCTCGCCCTTCACATACCTCGAGCTCCGAAGGCGACATTACGCACGCTGATATCGAGCCCATCTGGCCGCGCCCCCGCGCCCTCAATATCCGTTGCGCCGCCGCCGCCGCGGTATTCTCATCGCCCGTCTCTACAGAACACCGCCTCCACGACCTCGGCTTCGATATCTGCTGGCATCCAGACGACAATACAGCCTTGTTTAGACTTTACGCACATATCTGGCTTGTCCGTGCCGCTGGCGACGACGGAGACGACCGTAGGCTTATTCCTGCCGCGCGAGTGCGAAGTCGTGTATTCATCTTGATCGCACCCGAGCGCATCGCGCATCTCGCTATCGAGCCCAAGCCCGCCGATAAACCTTTCGGCCGAAACACGGTCGCCTTCACGTTTACACTCTCCACGCCGCCCAGATTAGTTATCCCAAAGACTAGTACAGGTACCTATACTCACCGAACACGCGACCGAAGCGAGAACGTGGGTGCGGATTCCGAGGAGAGGGACATGCTCTTGCGGGTGCTTGCTGGGAGGAAGGTATTCACAGTATTAGCCAAGGTGGACCGGAGTTTGCTGCCCGTCAGCCAGATTGGCTTGCTGTGCGCTGCTGTGGCTGGTAGGGGGCTAGTGGCGGATATCGATCTAGCGGACACAGCGAGTTTATACTCGGGGCATGGCGGTAAGGTCATCGAAGGGGCGACACTGGCTCCTGCCATTGAGGCTGAGCCCGAGGCTGGCCCTGCTCCGGCATATGATCTGGATACTGCAGACGACGTAGGTGAAACATTTGGGCACCCTCCCGAATATAAAGAACTTGGTATCGGTGCACCAGGCCCATCCGGTATGCTCAACCCCTAATCTTGATGAGTAGTTCATGGCTTCTTGAGTAGGGTTATTCACACACTCACCAGCATCCCGCGGGCAAAAGCGGCGCCGGCTGGCATCCGGCAGCAGCGCCGGTAGTGCCTCTTCGGAAGGAGAGTTCCAATCTAAACCCCCAGTCCAACCGGTGTCTCTCGAGTCTCGTCTTCTCGCCCTCGAATCCTCTTACACTGCCCTCCGTTCTGAGCTCCTTGCTCGTATCGAAACCATAAAGAGGGAGATCTTCGCCCGCCTGGCTGAAGTCGAAAATGCAGCGGTGGATGCGGCGGTGGATGCGGCGGCGGAACAGACCTATAGGAGCGTCGCGGAGATGGAAGAGGATATACTGGCCCGACTAAACCAGGCAGACGTAAGTGTCACGTTTGACGGGTCGGTAGGCGCGACCGTGGCATTCAACGGGCTTTGACGAGGTGAAGAGCACGAAGGAGGAAGGCCGAGGGGGCCTTCACTACTATTGGCTATCATTGGTATGGATCCTATCTGCATATATCTGGAGAGCCAAGACATTTGACAGTTGATTGTCTTCGACTGTATAAAATTGTTGCTGGTTGTCTCTAAGTGTTGAAGGATCACAGTGAATGGACAATTCCATAAGCTTATAGAGGAGGCATGGAGTGCCAGTCAAACTGAATGAGAAATAAGTAGATGTTACAATCTGTCCCAGAATCCTTCTCACTCACTTATGCTCTGCACTGCGTCCTCACGTGGAGGCCATCTTGGGAGTCCACGGGTCGCTGAGATCAAACCAGTGGTGAACCAGATCGAATTCCATCCCTACCTCCAAAGAGCCGGCGGGTGCGTTCCCTGGCTCCAGGAGCAAGGCATGGCAGTCCAAAGCTTTTAGACTCGCTCCTCTCACTCACGCGAAGGGCGGACCGTTGGATGAACCATTGAATGGCCGTCAAGCACAGCCCGCGAAGTTGATGACGGTGCATATCTAGTCGCATTTTCCACCTTATTGAGTTTACTTTCAGTTTACCATATACGCGCTTCGTAGCTGATTTACGAATGTCGCCCCGAACCTGTACACATACCAGGAAGCTGCTCCGAAAAGACCCAGGCAACAACGTGACGCAGCTGTTCCCGTGAAAGCGAAAATAGAAAACCACGCTCCTCGCCTCGTTTGCCGAATTGTCATGGGGGAAAGGCGCATCCGGCACTTTGACGCCCAATATCCTGCATAGCGGCTCCTACCCATCCTGGACTTTATACCAGAAGAGCCTGTCGGGCGACACTATGGGCTAGGCATCGAAAAGTCACCTCGGTCGCTTTCAAGGAATCAAGTTACAAGGTATTCTGGGGCTCCGCGCGCTCATAGGTGGACAGACTGCTGAAGGAACGATGGGCTGGGCAGGAACACCTCAGTCTCAAGTCAATGGCAGACGGGATATCAGAGTTAGCCCTCAACGTCCTAGCAATTGCTGGTTTCGGCAACGACGCGCCCGATCCAGGGCATCAAACCAGCTACTCGGAATCCCTAGGTAGTATTTTGGATAAACTCATGGCCAGCCTTCTCCTACGATCCCGTCTCTGCGCGTCCCGAGCTCAATCCTTCCGTCTTCTTTGCGTCACCTAAACCTCTGCATCGAGGAGTTTACCGTATACCTGGATGAGCGCGCGGCAGCAGAGAAATGTCGTTAACGATGATCATGGTCTCGTTGTCTTCCGCCGCCGAATAGATGGTCCTCGCCAAGGCTGCGTTAGCGACAAAGTGGTCGACACGATCCAACTCGGCATTGACTCGCCCGGTGAAGGCTTTCATGCTGGTGTAGCTCGACATGCCTATTTGCCAGACTTGGATGACGTCCGGGGCACACTTCGTGGTGGCCTCGATGTCGCGCTTTGCGTCGTGACCTTTGTCTAGGTTGCGTACGGCGAGAATGAGCCTGCTGGCGCCCATGCGAGCGACGTGGCGCGCGGCTTCTTTTCCCAGACCTATATCTGTATGTATAGGTTTTTTTTAGACACGTTGAGTAAAAAAGAGCGGGAAAACTTCATCCGGACGAGTTTTGGCAGAGCTCTGGACTCTTGAGGAGTGGCTCATTAAGCCCCAGCCGTCCTTAAATCATGTTCTTAGGTTGGAAAAGACCATATGTGAGTTTTTATTAATATAAAGGACATACTGGAGCCGGTTACAATAATTGTCTTGCCGGCGTATGAGCCCGTGGGATAGGCTGGTGTCACGAAGAGCTGGCTGTAGATGAAGCCCATTGTGCAGTCCAGTGTGGCCGAGAGTTGCAGGTGTCTTGGCTGAATGAGGCCCAAGAAAATCACCCTAAATCAATTATGAACTCTTGCCTCTTTTATACTTTTGTTTAATGCAGCCGAACAAATTTATGTGCTTGCGAATGCGGAATGAACGGACTAAGGCGGACGTCAGCCCGGAGGGATTTGCCGTCGCCTGTGACAACACTTAGACCCCGACGCTTACGGCCTATTGGATATAGATGGCAGTTCCACAATGACAAGGTAGAGTGTAACGGCGAGAACCACGTGAATACCCTTTTTGGTTACAGGACTATTCCGAAAGGCTTGAGATGCATATGCGGCCCGGAGTGACGGGCTCAACGGCACCTCCTAGTGCGGTGACTCTACCCAAGGCTTCGCAACATCTTAGTTCTCGTGAACAAGCAGGGTTGATAAATTAGTCTGTAATTATTAGTTAATTAACTACATTCTACAGTAGTCTATAGTTAGTTTTATTCACAAAAACATTAATCTGTAGTAACTACTAGTTACTATATATAGTTATTTAGTAACTATAAGATAAGATAAGATACTTAAACGAGCTAAATTATATATTTATTTTTAGGAAAGTTTTTAAAGAACCGTTATATAAATATCTAAGATATAAAGAAGTTAGAGAATAAAGAATACTTTAAAAGTAGAAATAATATTAATAAGGGGGAGGGTAGAGAAAATAATCTATAATTAGGTTTAAATCTTTATTTAAGTTCTTAATACACTTTAAACTTTTATAGTAGGGTAGAGACTATAATAGAAGGTAAGGTTTTAGACTTTAACTAATTTATTTATTTAATCCTTTATATTACTATAGTAACTAATAGTAACTTGTGATAGGGATATAGACCTTCTACTGCTCCTTCTCTCTCTTTCTATAGTTCTAGCTTATAGCAGTAGAATGCATAGTTTCCTCTCGCTAACGCTTAGCCTGCTCGTCTTGCAACTACTAGTAACTACTAGTAACTATACTAAAGACTATATTTAGTTTTAGTAGGGCACTAACTTTATATAGTAACTAAAATATCAATACTACTAGTAAGTTAGTAATATAAGTAAGTATTCTTTTTTCAGCCTTTAATACAGCAATAAAGGACCTAATAGTCTCGTTAATATATTATATATATATTTATTAGAAAAACTTTCCGTATGCGTATAGTGCGTTCGTGTTGTGCACCTACCCTAGAGAGTTAAGGCTAGGTATTATAGTTGGATCACTGAATTTAAGATTAAGAGGGAGAAGATACTGTATTCCCTAGGTAGGTAGTTCAGTCTTAAATTAATAGACGAAATAACAAACTGAATCTTAAAAAAGGAAAGAAAGCCTTCTTCCACTAAGTAGACCTCGGCCTGCCTTTTACTCCTGTTAGCCTGCTGACTAAACCGACCTCCAGTCTTTATGACCTCACAGGTCCAAGTTCACAACATACTCTTCTTCTAATTACTTATTAAATATACCTTTCTTAACTAAAACCTTCTTTATATTAAGTATAGAAATATCTTCTATATGTTATAATTAAATCCTTTTTGCCCTATAGCGCTTACCTAGCATTATATTCGCTTTATTAAGTATATAGT
>MUZH01003253.1:0-10916 GCA_003012965.1 Juglanconis oblonga
GGGGTGGGGGGGGGGGGGGGAAACGCGGCAACATACTCTAACAACAGCCTGAAAAACCACACCTCCATGTCCTCCTTCCTGAGCACCTTATTCGCCCAACTCCTCTCCTGTAACGCCAACCTCTCGGCTTCCTTCTTTCCCAGGTTGCCATCGCCGAAGAACCGCACCGCCTCGAGCCACTCCTCCCCGTGCAGGCTGAGCGGGATGTAATGAGCCCACGCGCGCACCCACTCGTAGTGCCACTCCCGAAAAATCGAGAACTTGTAGATCAGGGAGCGACTTTTCAGGAACGCATAGAATCGCCCCGAGAATGCGTTTCCGTCAATATCCAACAGGTACTTATACTGCCAAGCGTCTTGCTGCTCGACGCGGCTTGTCACTTGGAAGAACTCGGTCTGCGCGTCGCAGTCGCCCGGGTCACACTGGCCCACGTGCGAGAAGGCCACGTTGATGATGTCCTTGTAGTCACCGCGGGGCGTCTCTTTGACATCCCATTCCGGGTGCGAGTCGTCGCCGCGGTTGGCGAAGACCTTGGCTTGGTCTGCGGCGTTGATCTTCTGCACAAAGCGTTGCCGGTGCTGTCGGCGCCATCCACCATTGCGTGAGAATCCCCCGGTTGTAGAGCCGCGCCAGTACAGCTGGTCTTTCTTGAGCTGCCAGCTCATGTCCTTGTCCTCATCGTAGGGCACCTTATCGTACCAGTACCAAGGAGAAGGGTATAATATGTCGTTGTACGACGAGATCTTGCTCTGCGAGAAAATGGGGAACAGGTCGTGCACGATGTTATAGGCATTCGGCCTGTCGAAGAACCCATACGTCGCGCTCAGACTTGGGCTGTAGCAAATATCCGCCATGGCCGTGTCGTTGTACACGAAGCCCAGCTCGCTCATTCCGTACCTCTCCACATCATCCACCCGGTCCTCCTCCTCGAGCGCTCGCGCAGGACTCTGCGGCGGGCAGGACATGCGCGAGTGCGTCCAGACGGGTTGGTGCGCAAAGACGTTGAACCGCGTGAGCTTGGTCTCAGTGAAGTACGTGCCGTCGTTGAGCCCCTTGGGCCTGCGTGTGAACTGGTTGCGCGGGTTGGCGACGGAGTTGGCGGCCTTCATGTTCTTATTCTTGGCCGTGTCCACCAGCCGCACCATGTCGTCGTACGGCACGACTACGCGCGGCTCGTCGTGGATGTTGAACGCCAGATCCATGTTGGGCAGGTGCGCCAGGAATGGCTTCATCATGCCCTCCGTCGCCTCGCGCTGCCAGTCGCCGCCGCCCTGGATGTGCGTAATCTTGCCGTCGCGGATCTGCACGCCCAGCAGCGCGTTGTCCCACCCAAGGGCCTCGGCGGCGCGGGCCCGGATCGTCGACGGCTTGAGCCCCCAGAAGGGCGTTATGAGCTCGTGGATCAGGTCGAACTCGTCGATCAGCTGGACGCCCTTGCTTGTTGCGTACTCGTACCACTTGTCGAAGTTGGGCGGGGGAGGGATCCCGTAGCGGCGGCGATATTCGTTGACGGCTTCCTCGATGGTCTTGGACTGCCGCGCTTTGTCCTCCTCGAGCTTACTCTCAGCATCCTTAATGAGGTGCCACATTGGATGAGAGCCACCCGGCGCGGGCTTGAACTTGGTTCGTTGCGCGTCATGATCGATGTCGTGGTTGGGTGGTGGTGCAGAGTCGTGGTGTATGGGCTCCGAGGGGGGTGCTGGTTTCGGGCCCAGGTTAGGGATGTAGTTGGCTGGTCGAGGGGCGCCGAGATGAAGGACAGTATAGGCGAGGAAGCAAAAGAGCACGAGAGCTCCGAGAGTGGTGATCTGTCGAGGTCGCATCTTCCGGTTGATGATCTGTCTATTCAAGTTGTATACCGCACCGACCTTGGACCCTCGGCAAGGGCCCCAGATCCGGATTCGGGCTTCAAGCTTGAGGCTGGGCAGGGCAAGAGCAAGGCGCAGCGAGACACAATGCTACCGCGTCGCAACTTGCCAGCCAGTTCCGTGTAGAAAGAGACCCTCGTTTGATGGAGGGTACTGAGCGGCATTGGAGCGTCGCCCTGGTTTGTAGTCCTGGTTTTGGAACTTGGAAGTTGAGAAAATTGGACGGAGTCCAAGGTTCACATGAATTCAAGAGCTCCCGCTCCCTGCTGCATTGATGGGGAAAGGAGCGCCAAGAAAATGCAGATAGGGGTCTATCTATTCCCCAAGCTCGCGCCCGCCGACTTAGATCCACTTATATCTGAGGAGCTCAAGTAAAAGCTAGTGCCTGCCTCCGGCAAGTGTCCATCGAAGTGATCACAATTTTGTCGAGTTAGTGATTTAGTTGAAAATATAGACCAAAGCAATGACGACAGTTCCTACTCGGCATGTGTGGTACTGGAAGGAGCGATAGAGGGACGGCGGGGCATAGATAGAGAAATCTGGGCAGACCCGGATTGAGAGTTTTTGTCCTCTTCATCATCAATTTTATCTCTGTTTGGCTGGCCCAGAACAACACATGCAAGATGCTGAAGACTACGATGGGCTGCTGCCACTTATAGGAGCTGTTCACCCACAATACTAGTGGAAGAAATCTCGAATTGATCTGTGGGGGGAGGGGGGTTTGTCTCTTTGTTTTCTTTGGAAGAATGCCTGCCTATGGGCTCGTCGAGATAAGACAGTCTAACTCCAGTCGTGTGGGAACAAGGCATATGACTGGTGCAGCAATGACACTTCGACAAGCACAGAGTAGATGTGTGTATGGGCTTGGTGTTGAGGGTGACCCATATTGAAGATGAAAGTCTGATTTCAGATCATCTCGAGGCATCTACGGACGTGATGTGTGATCACCACCGTACATCTCGTGGCTAAAAGTGGTATTTGCCATTTTTGAGTTCCCCCAACGCCGTCTATGCAACAGCAATATCATCCTCAACCCAACCTGACCTGACCCGACCAGCCCTCATTGTCTCATGTTGTCTAGTAGAAGAAGCCAATGATCTTGCCAGAGACGTGCTTGCGACGGGCCTCCTCGTGGTCCATGATACCAGCAGAAGTGGTCAGGATGACATAGCCGAACTGACGGGAAGGCAGCAGGCGGACAGTCCACTTCTCGAGGTCGGCGAGCTTGACGTTGTAGCGGGGAGAGATGACACCGGTCTTGTTGAGGCGGCCGATCAGCTGGACAACGATCTTGCCGGAGCGGTGGTCATCGACCTCCTCGAACTCGCCGATGTAGCCTAGAACACACAAAGATGTTAGCAGATGTTGCGAAAGATTAAACATTAGACTACATGGGGTGATTCAGAGGAATGTGTAAGATCTCCGCAGGTTGATCTATCGGCAACTTAAAAGACTGGAGTCGTGAGAATATTGAGACCGTCGTCTAGTTATCATGCCGAATGGGAAGGGGCTTGCGGTCGCTGCGGCGGGAGGTCGTGGTGGGACATGAATGCGAGTGGAGTTCAGGGAAAAGGGCTGCAACGTACCGTGCTTCTGCATGACCTGGAGGAACTTGACGATGACCTTGGAGGAAGGTCGGATCAGGACCTGGCGCTTGCCGGCCTTCTCGGCGTTGTTGATGCTCTTGAGAGCATCGTTGAGAACGGAGGTGCGGACCATCTTGGCGGTGTTGTGTGGGTTGAGTGAAGGAGATTCTCAAATCTTGTGCGATATGAGGTATCTGCCGACAGAGTGTAAAGTTAGCCTTCGGAGGCCCTCAGAGCGTGGAGAGTGCCCTCAGAGGAGGGTTCTACCGCCCAGCGTCGAAGGAGAGAAGCGTATCAAGGAGGATTGGCCGTCATCACCGCATCGTGAACGAGGTCCGTTGGCAGTTGTTCGGTTCGTTGTTGCGACCCGCCGTTTCCATCCTCGATTGCTCTCCCCGGCCTTCGCGAAGGGGCATCCTTTTCCTAGGGATCTCAAGTCATGATGGCAATCACGAACCAGATTGACATACCTCGTGGAGTATTGGCTTGGATGAGGAGGGTGTGTGGTTGAGGATGATGGAGGTGGGAGGCCGGAGAATGAACTTTTCTCGAGAGCGCAGTCTTGGAATGAGAAGTGGAGCACGCTTGGGAAAAGGTCGGATTTGTGGGAACTAGCCCTAGCAAAGTGCACAGCTCCGCGAGTGATCCGTGCGTGCCGGGACTTCAATTCTTGCAGGAGCGCACGCTTTTTCCAGCTCCGTCACTCAAAATCACCACCTCCAAAAAGGCCCCCCACGTAGCCAATTTTCTTACCCCTTCCCAACTCTCAATCCAAACAGAATCTCTTCGAGGATCGCTTCGACACCAACTTGACAAAGTCACCATCAAGATGGTAAGAACCCCTGCCATTTGGTTTTCTTTGACTCTCGGTCGACAGGGTGTAGTTGGTGATGCCATGGGACCTGGCACAATTTTCGCAGAGACTCTTTGCAAACTGGCTGCAGCACACGACCAGTCGAGATGCAACACACTCTTCCTATTGAGCACTTGGCGCTGACAATCTCCCGTTTACAACCACAGTCGGACGTAGAAGAGAACAACGCCCCCGAAGTCACCGAAGAGGTCGAGGTGTCTGCGGATGCCGCCTCCAAGGGCCAGATGTCCGTTCTGGACGCCCTCAAGGGAGTCCTGAAGCTCGCCCTTATGCACGACGGTCTTGCCCGTGGTCTGCGCGAGGCCTCGAAGGCCCTCGACCGTCGCCAGGCCCACATGTGTGTCCTCAACGAGGCCTGCGAGGAGGAGGCCTACAAGAAGCTGGTCATCGCCCTGTGCAACGAGCACAAGATCCCCCTGATCAAGGTGCCCGATGGAAAGCAGCTGGGAGAGTGGGCTGGTCTCTGTGAGTATACCCGACAGGAATACATGCGAAGTTGCGACAGCGTGCTGATACCCTGCTTCTACAGGCGTTCTCGACCGTGAGGGCAACGCCCGCAAGGTTGTCAACTGCTCCTGCGTCGTGGTTAAGGACTGGGGCGAGGAGTCTCAGGAGCGCTCCATTCTCCTGAACTACTTCCAGACCGAGCAATAAACGAGCACAACGATGTCACATCGACCAGTGGCGGGGCGTTTGCATTTCCGGGGAACGTCAATAGATGGGACACACGATGGGCTATTTTAGCACTTGGTCAAATGGTCACATCCATGACATTTTTCGGATGTAACTCGAGCTTCTTCGGTTGGCAATGGTTCGGATCGGAATGGGGGTTTCAGGGAGATAGGGTCACCCAACATTGGGGCTTGAAAAAGTGCAAATTGAGCATCTGGACGGCAAAAGTCCTTCGGTCGAATTTTGATGGTTCTCCAACGCCTGCTTGATTACCGTGGCGGTGAAAACAACGCCGTCGTGCATGATGGGAAACCTGCATCACTTGGTCCCGTCGACGAAGTCAATTCTACTTCTCGACCATGATGATGTGGTAACCATGTCCCGTCTTGGCCTCACCATAAACTGGCTTGTCCACCGTGCTCGGCTCCAGGCCCCAAGCGACGTCCGCGAATTCCTTCTCTAGCTTGTCCTTGGTCATCTCGCCCAAGTTTCCTCCTACAAACGACCGTCAGTCAATCGTGCTCCTGTGTACAGGCATGGAACAACTTGCCTTGCTTTGCCTTGTCCTCCGAGAAGTCCCTTGCGACCTGATCAAATTTGACGCCCTCCTTGAGCTTGGCCAACGCCTCCTCCTTCTTCGAGTGCTTCTCACTGTCCATGCCGTCAGTAAGTCATTTCTCATCATAGACACCAAGATCCATACCCACCAGAGAATATGCCTGATCTTGATCTTCAGCCCATTCTTCTTGCCCGAGCCCGAGTCCTTCTCATCGCCACCCTTGCCCTTGCCTCCCTTCCCTCCTCCACCGCCTGCTTTCGCGTCGCCGCCTTTATTCTTGGCCATGTTTACTTTGCTGGGCTCTCTTGAAGCGAATATCAGGAGGTTTTGGCAAGGCGAGATGCTGCGGCGGAGAAAATCGGCAGGGGACGCCGCCTGATCGGCCCCAAGGCAACCCCGGACCCTGGCTGCTGTTTTGCAGGACAGCTGGCACCGGTCGCCGAGCCGTGGTCGCCAGCTGGTTTTGCTAGTTCTTTGCCAGAGCCTTCACTGCGGCTACCTCAGGCGAGAGCCGCAAGAGATTCGCAGAGTCCCTTGCTTAAGAAAGTCACACTGCCGTGGCAGTAAGTACTTTATTCATGGTTTTGAATTTGGAAAAGGCGATGCAAAGGCATCTCCGAACCGCCCTACCTAGTGTCTCGTTCCGACTACCTACATCGAATGGCAAGTTTCCCTTCTTGCGATGCAGCGAGGCAAGATTCCATACATATAAACGATATATTTACGAGCTATGAGTGTGGACCTGTCTGTACTTATTAGAACTAGCAGTACTCTGGAACCCCCTACTGACAGGATGAAATGGATGCAGTCCGGCCTACGGGGCCTCGAGCGTAACTACCGTAGATGTGTATGCCTATGACAGTCCACGACGGACTTTCCGTCCCAAGATTTGCACCCTGGTTTTCTTTAACTTCGAAAATTCGCCAATTCTTCTTCTCCTCCGTCGGGGTCCTCCACTACATCCACAGCACGATAGTGGCTACATATGCAGGGACACAACGACGAAGCGAGCCTCAATAGGGACACAGTGAGGGGAAATGCTCCTATACGTACGAAAAAAGTCCGCATATATGTGACCTATCGATAATCTTGTATATACCAGTACTTTAGCAGGGGCAGTGCCCTCAAAAACGCCTTGTTACGAGCCCCGTGACGGCAGACATGGGTAGATGGTTCCCCATGGGTATTCGAGTTCCCGTATACGATATCCAACCCCTCAGTAGAGTCTGATAATAGGTGCTAACTCTATAAACTGACTTCAAAACATAGTTCATCTGTATGGGAATGTCACGGAAGCGACTCGACAGACCACGCCAAGAAACGAGAGCGACGCTTGCTCAAGGCCCACACCGATCCACCGATTCGAAGTCATGACGTTGCGGAAGCTCGAGAATATCTCCTCATCGGAAGTTTCTTCGGCAAATGATTAGTCCCAGATAGATTACCAAGTTGATATTTCCAGGCAGGACCGATCGATATGGATGCTTCGCTGGGAACCGGAGGGCTTCAACCCAACCCCGATCGTCAGACACCGCCTTCGCCTTCCTCACTGTGGCACCGGCAAACAGTCACCAGCTATCCATATCGTATTTCATCATCCGAACCGACCTTACGAATAGCTTCATGGCGTGCCGGTACTGGACCAGGTGGAGCTCCAGCGAGATACTTGATAGCCACCACGGATGTGTGTGACAGCCTCTCGCCCCAAAGCAAGCTCAGAAACCCAATTCACGCCACGCAGCCCACGCTTCTCTTCCTGCTGCCAGCGAGACTCCTGGAAGAGGATCGTCACGAAGCGGATTCGCCTTTAAGCGCGATGTATACTCGCTACAAGAGTCCTCGTACGTGCTGTTGGTTGTGGAGGGTCAGAAATAGCTGGATTCGCTGGGGGGAGACTCCGAGGAGATTCGTGTGCGGGACGATCGTGAGGCGAACGTTCCTACCGAGAGAGGTGTACATGACGCCCCGGCGTCCAGATACCATCCCCATTCTGACAAGGAGTCCGAGCACATTTTCCATGCATAGGACAGAATGTTTTGTGCTGGCCAGCCCGCAAGAGCTGTCCAAATCGCTGTGAGTGCTTCCGTGATCCCATGACCTGACTGAAGGGCATTGCTGAACGAGTTCGTCAGGAAGATAGAAGGCGAGGTCACCACGACAGAGTCGGTCGGCCGCTGCAAGAGAAGGAGGATGGGGGCTATATTTCGAGTGAGGCTGTCAACAGCCAGCCAGCAGCCCACGAAGCAGACCCACGAGCATTCCGAGCGTGCTCTGAAACAGTCGATTGTCTGCGCTGACATTCACATGTCTGGTGTTTAGCACCCTGGATTTTGGCGGATGCTCACCCTGGTCGACCCTAGATTCATAGACGAGCTCTTAGCTCAAAGTGACGATACCATCTTCCACCGGATGGTTGATGCTTTTCATAGGAGCTTCCATGATGCAAATGTCATGGATAGTAATCAGATTGTGTTTCAGACTATCCAAGGGCAAACAAGGCCGGAAATCAGAACCTATGGGATTCTTGGCATAGGCAATCGAAGCTAACGTCAAGCGCTTGCATAGATTCCATATCAAATTTATCACAGTACCACAAGGCTTCTGTGAGAGCTGACCACGGCACTGTTGTGTAGAGCCATGAAGACTACCTAGGTAGTATAAATTATTCAATTCATCATAGTTAAGGCTGATGCAGAAATTCATAAGTTCCAAGGTTCTATGAAGATGACTAAAGAACATACAATTAATCATTTTCAGCACCCCGGAGGAAACGATGACCCCCCCCTTCTATATTTCCAGAGGCATTCCATGATCATACCGGATGCTTTTTTCCTGCCAATCAGGCACAAATTCTTCTCTGATGATGGTCCGTGTCATCTCCCACTCCGGCCGCCACAACGCTGCAACCGCATATCCACTGAGAGCTGGGCCAGGTTCCTCGTCGACCCATCACACACAGCCAGATGTTGTTTCACAAGTACAAGATAGGCACCAGACTAATTCTCACGCTATATCATCCACTCAATAAGCCAATTGGAATGAGTTCCAAACTACTGTCATATTCCATAGTTCCAAAATATCTTCTCCCAGGTATATATCACATCTCCTACCCATGGATTTGAAAACAGCATGCATCATGAAATGAAATATCATAGTGAACATGTAGGCTGGTCTTTATTTTCAAGATACCTAAGTACATATCAACATGAATATTGCACTCCTTCCGAATCAAGCTTATGTTCGGTTCGAAGTTATATCAATGTGTGGGGCTGAAATGCAAAATCGAGGAGTGAAGCAAGCAATCCTGCAGGGCATTGAAACAAGGCTGTGCGAATGCCAAGCCGAGAATATCTCCACTTTCTAGATTAGGAAAGTGTCAGCCTTCTCTCGCCATTCATCCCTGTCTCCGGCTTGCAGCTTGACTCCCACGAACCTGCACAAGATTGCCAGATTTGATACAGTCGAGGTGGAGGGCCTTCAAAGAAGTATTCTGGTAACTCTCAAAGAAAAATAGAGAACGTGACCGGCAAAGCAAAGTACTTTGTGAATCGAAAATTACTCGTCGCCCACTACAGGTAAGAATCTCTTCTGCTCAGTTGCTACCCCTTCTCAACATCCACCCAGCGGGTGTGCTCGGATATATCCATACTACCAACGAAAGTGTCCATTGAATCTATTTATGTCTGTCAACGAGGAGGAGGAAGTCCCGGATCCCAACTGCGTGTCTGTGTGGTTCAACGCTCGGCAGTCGCGGAGCAGCCTGGACCGATGCATTCATTATTCAGATCACGGTGCCATTGGTCGAGACCATCAGAGTCAGCATTCGGGGTCAAATGGAACGGACTATCTAATGGTATGACTGCCAGGAGAAACCGACATTGACGGTCATGCTTCAATCATTCTGCAGAAGCCCCTAGGCTTGGGACCTTCGTGCGGGAATGAGGGACTGTCACGAATTTTTGATAGCCCAACTCCAATTGAAAGTAAATGGTAAGCCCCAAGGGTCTCTCAATTAACGATACTTCAGAAACTTTCAGCTGGAAGATGAGGCGATACTGTAGATGCCCGCAGGCACGTCCGGGTGGCGACTACGCTCACCTCAAGAGTAATAGCCTCAAGACAATCATCGGACAGCCAAAAGCCCGACGCTGTTGAAGTTCATTATTGATCATGATCTCAGTACAGAGGCTGAGGTATAGACAACCATAACTCGCCCATCACCGACACGAGCTCAGCATCTATCTAGTGGTCCCTTCTTTATCGCCTCAACATCCGAGATGATATGCTCCGGCTTACTAGCACCCAGTATGACACCATCCTCGGGGCCCAGCTCGGAGTGATAGCAGACCCAGCGCAGGGGCGCTTCAACCTTGGACATCTGTTGGGACTCGAGCAGCTTCGTAAAGGCATAGAGGGCGTCGTGCATCTCCTGTCTGTCATAGATACTACGGGCGAACTTTCCCATGACACTGCCCTCTTCAAACCTCGTCCCCTGGACATCCCCGGACGTGAGATGGCCAACGCCTGTGCGGCACAGCCGGATGTTGGATGCAGGCTATTTAGGTCACATGAGGTTGGCCAGCTCGAGGAGCTGGAGATAGGTCGTAGTTCTTAACCTGCGTCAGGATACTCCAGTGATT
Source organism: Juglanconis oblonga (assembly GCA_003012965.1). Classification (NCBI taxonomy): domain Eukaryota; kingdom Fungi; phylum Ascomycota; class Sordariomycetes; order Diaporthales; family Juglanconidaceae; genus Juglanconis; species Juglanconis oblonga. The sequence continues at coordinate 10,200 of MUZH01003253.1, forward strand.
ATAGAAGCGTCACGGGCATAGTGCGGAGAGACACTGGCGTCCGTTCCCCAGGATGCACTCCGAGCCCGTAAGCGACTACACATACTGCGACCAGCACGGTGTATAGACAGGCTCTAGATGCCCCTTTCAACACAACTCGTGGTGAAACGAGTCAATGCCAACGCCGTTCTGGGACAGCTCGTGAGTGCCGAATAGCTCGATTGCAATTGATTGAACCGCTCTAAAACTGTCGTGCCAACTCTTCCTACACAGCAACCCGAGCACTTCTCGGGAGAACCCAGAGCGAGCTCGGTCCGCATACATTTGCTCAAACCGCGTGCTCCGTATCGGATGACTGTGAGGCTGGTGTCATAACGGAAGCCGAATAGGCCTCTGGAATAGCTCCCCATCACCGGACATGCTCCCTCGGGGTATCCCTTCTGACTATCGCCTCGAAGTGCTCAGCTCTGTCGCCATTGCGAAACCATTCTTCGAGCCAGCCGCCCCCGTACGGATGATGTTACTGTTCCGGTCGGATATTTGCGTGCACTTTTGAATACAGGAGTTTCTTCGTCGCTCACAGGCTCGGTCCTAAGCACCGTTGACGCCGTTGACACCATTGGTATGACCAGCAGCCTCCTCCTCCTCCCCCTCCCCCTCCTCTTCCTCTTCATCCTCCACCTCTGGCGCACTCTGCGGCAGCTCATACTCCGTCTTCAACTGCGCAACCACCTCCAA
>MUZH01003254.1:0-10918 GCA_003012965.1 Juglanconis oblonga
GGCTACGAGGAGCTGGTTCTCGTTGATCTCGGACCAGGCTAGATCGTATAATGCGTCGTTCGTGTCGAAGCTACGGGAGAAAGTGGGTCAGTTCCGAGGCCACAACTGCAAGGCAGGAGTGGGATTAACTAGAACGACTATATTCTGAAGAGAGGGGAAGGGACGGTCGTACATCTTCTCTACCTGGATGCCCGCAGCTGTGAGGCCCAGCGCAAACACACGGCCATTGCCCACGATGCCGAAGTTGGCTGCCGAGGCTACAGCTACCCGATTGTCATAGTAAGGCGAATATTTCACGGCATAAGGATTGAAACCCTTGGTGCGGAATTCAAGCATCGCAGCCATGGTGGAAAATAGGAAAGAGCGCCAACTCCTCCGGCCATGAAAATGAACACTGTGGAGTTGTCGGCAACGCGGTGGTGTGAGAGAAGAGGCTCAACGAAAGAGGTGATGTCAATTGAAATCACAAGCCTCGGCTGTCGGACCCTTGCGATTCTTGCCGAGATCGGCCCGTTCCATGTGGGACAGCCCGGTCACTCGCAGAGTGATAAACACGTGCCGTCGTGGCGATTTCGTGAGTCTCTCTCATCTCATGCGTGTTACGTCACTTGCATCAACCAACCACACGCCCTTCGATCGATGGTTTGTCGGGTGCGGTGTGGGTGGTCGAGTATCCGATCCATTGCTACCCTGCTCAAGACGGCTCGGTCGATCATGCTGGCAACTGCACCCTCCGTTTTCACGCCTTTTCCTTTGTCTGAACCTGGATGAGAGTCTCTGCAGCTCAGAGCGACGGCGACGGCAAGTATGGACGCCTTCATCACGAGGAAGAAGCGGAAAACGAGCCCGGATGCCGACCGAGAAGAACCCGCAGGCGCCTCGGAATCCAAGCCAGAGGACGAGCCGACCGAGGTCAAGCTTGCCATCCTCTCTTCTTTACATCCCGATTTCTCTCAAGAGGCCCTCCTCGATATCCTTCTTGCCCACGACGGCTCCGTCGAAGAGTCTTCTGCAACTCTATCTGCACCTAGTCCTGGCAAATCTTTCGCTGCCTCAAAGAAGCCTGGTGCTTCCGGAGCCGGATCCCAGACTTCGCTACGTACCTTTGCTCGTCCGACTCAAGAGGAGGGATCCTCGCCAAAGAAGCCCAAGCTGCTGTCTCGAAAGGGCGCCACGCTTCATCTCTTCGATCCTGCTGATATAGCAGAGCACACGCCCTGCTCCATCATCCACAATTTCCTACCGTCTGGTCTCGCCAACGACCTTCTCAAGGAGATGCTAGAGGAGTCGAAAAGTTTTGACAAGATCACCTTCAAGCTCTTCGACACCGTGGTCTCAAGTCCTCATACTTCTTCGTTTTATGTGGACAGCTATGATGAGATGCAGAGGCAGAAGCTCGAGGTACAACCTAGCCTGCTCCCCTGGTGCCGGCGTCCCAACTAATCTGACTCTGTCTCCCACCTAGTATCTGTACAACGGAGCTCGTCTTGATGACATTCGGAAGATCACACCCCAGCTCGACAGGGTGAAACCTCTCGTACAAGAGGCTGTGAACCGTGAGATCCAAGAGCGGATCAAGACTCGATACCCAGACGGTAAAAAGCTGAAGTATCAGTCCCCGGCACCCTGGGCCCCCAACGCAGCATTTGTGAATTGTTACAATGGTCCGGGTGAATCAGTAGGTTGGCATTCCGACCAGCTGACGTGTAAGCAACTCCCTTCTTTCTTCCTTGTGCGGTCCTAGGCATCTTGCCGGGCAGCGTCGGCAAGAGACATCGCCCCAGACTGGCCCAACTTGAGCACTAAGAGAATGCGTGCTACTGTGGTCTATCATACGCTCCATAGCGTAGTTCCTTGTGGGATGGTCTTCTATCCAAGATTCTTCTTGGCTTGTTTCGTGCGCCATCCCTGTGCGTGCGTGGCCTCTCTTCTTGACGCTGCCTGGCTCCGGAGCGAGATTCTAATTCGGGAATATAGATCTCGGCCCGCGAGCCATCATTGGGTCTCTCTCTCTTGGCGTGGCAAGGGAGTTTCGTGTTCGCAGAATTGGTATGTCTTTCTCAAAGAATCCATGATGCCTGCAAGTCGGTTTGCTGAAACGAAACTGCAGTGCCCAAGGATGCTGATAGCGAAGCGAAGACAGATGGAAACGCGGAGGGCCAGATTGCCATCCACCTCCCTCACAACTCACTGTTGGTGATGCACGCAGAGATGCAGGAGGAGTGGAAGCACAGCATCGCACCCGCGCAAGCCATCGATCCGCACCCAGTCGCCGGAAACAGACGCATCAACGTCACTTACAGGGACTACAAGGCTCATCTTCACCCGAAGCTTACCCCCAAATGTCAGTGCGGTGTCCCAACCGTCTTACGAGTTGTCCAGAAGAAGAAGGAAAATTGGGGGAGGTATTTCTGGATGTGCCATACGAGCTACGTTCCTGGAAAAGAGGGATGCACGTTCTTCCAGTGGGCCGAGTTCAATGATGACGGCATTCCGATCTGGGACAAAACGAAGCAGCAAGTCATCAGGGCGGTATGATCCAACGACTGCCGACAGCGAATGTCAACACGAACGCTCATGTGTAATCCCGAGGCCGTCCGAGTACCATTCGCCCTGATGGAGCAATCATGGAGGCACTGTGGCCGAGAAACATCACATCCAACGGCCTCTCGGCTCCGAGCTGAGTAGCAACTCTCACTACTACACCAAAGTTCATTCAGAGGACGATATTAGACGCCTGTAAGGGTTTGGCTGCGACTCAAGACTTTCGGCTCCGAGTCACGCCGAGACTCGTTCGTCCTTTCATGGAGGCATCATCCCTTCAGCTCCCGCACAGGCCCGAGAGATAAGAATTTGGCGGCCCTCCTTCGATCAGGCTTGTTTATCCAGATATTGCCTGTACCTGGCGATACTGAGGAGGGAAATCCATTTTTTTGTCACCTGAAGCGCTGTCCACGCAACACATCCGGGGGTGCTCCCTTGTGAACGATCTGCCAGTCTGTGCGGAGATTTGATTTGACGAATGGGACCGCTGTGGGACATTGTTTAGGAGCTTTACGAGATGTTTTGTTGCAAGGGATCCGAGCTTGGGAGATCTCTCCTACCTGGAAAATCCCGACCTGTCAGTTCAATGACCAAAGTTTGTCTCGCGAATGTCACCTCGACACGCACGGATCACCTGAACTGACGATTATCGAGGAAACTTCGCACTCTGCGCTCGCGCGCGGCTTTGAGGAAGTAAGTGCTACGGAGTCTCCATTACCCAATAGCGCATTGACACCGAAGACGAGCTCGCACGGGCTACTCACTCCGCTGCTGATGAAGCACTGCGTCTCAAGATGGTGGAGTAGACACCGTGCTCCATCGACTCGCCAAGTCCGTGTCACTGATGGATGTCTATGTAGAACGATGTCCCAAAACGGCTTTAACCCTCTCGGACGCTTAATTTTGTCCCTATGCTGCCCTTCTCCACTGAAACACTTCGCAAGGGCTCGAATTGGAAAGGTCGTGCACCATATTTCGTCTAGTGTATAATTAACGGACCCATGCCACGTGAAAGCCGACGACCCCGGTGGTGGAGATCGGAGCGGATGTGCGAGTCAATCCACCGGTCTATAGACCAGATCCTGCGTTTACTATCATTGTTTCCCTCGGATCCGCTCCGTGATATTTGGAGATGACCCAATCGGAGTCACTCCATTTCCGGTCTGCTCCCTCTCCAGTGATGAAATGGTGCTCGGTTGATGGTTCGGGAACTTAGCCTCCCATGGTGAATAGTCGTCGCTTCTTCACGAGGCTTGCGTAACCACTGCCCTGAACGCCCACCGACGCGTAGACCAGCACCAATAAAACAACATGCAAGTCAATACATCATCACAAGTGACAAGGTAGGTCCATGAAAGGGCTGCTTGTACTGCGGTGTGTTCCAAGCTTGGCGATGCCCTGTCTCCTCGAGCATCTGTCGAGACATGCCATCGCGATGCCTCACACGATGGGACTCCAGTCGTCTACGGGACCGTGCTGTCGAGCCCGAGTATGTAAAGGCCGTCGTGCGCCTCCTTCACGATCCTCGAGACGTGTTGAGACATCACCTTCACTCCTCGGCTCTAGTCTGACCGTCCGCATCCTTCTCTCCCCTCCTCAGTCATTCGTTTGGACTTTTAAGAACGCCTTCGTTATTTCAGACCTCTAGGTCACCCACCTTCTTTGATTCCCGGAGTTGATCTTCCGGCATCCTCCTGTTCTAATCATCATGAAGTCTCTCGTTTCTTCTGCCCTTGCTCTGGGCTTGGGCGCCTCAGCCTCTGTCGTTCGTCTGAACCCAGAGATGAACGACCTTGCCTTGCGGCCGCGCCAGAACGCATCATGCGAGAACAGTCCGACTTCTCGTAGCTGCTGGGGTGACTATTCGATCGACACCAACTACTACGAAGAGGTCCCAGACACTGGTGTCACCAGAGAGTATTGGTTGTCTCTTGAAAACATCGACTGCGCTCCTGATGGATATCAGCGAACTTGCATGGCCTTCAACGGCACTGTTCCAGGGCCTACAATTACGGTGAGTAGTTTCCCATTGGCGATATACACCTTGCATATCAAGCTAACTAGCACTATAGGCCGATTGGGGTGACAAACTCAAGATCCATATTATCAACAACCTCGAAAGCAACGGCACGGCGATTCACTGGCACGGGTTGAGGCAGCTCAACAGCAGTCAATATGATGGTGTGCCTGGTGTTACGGAGTGCCCTACTGCGCCTGGTGACTCGAAGACTTACGAGTTTCAAGCCACCCAGTACGGGTCCACGTGGTATCGTAAGTCTATCAAGGTCCTAGCTCGACTGACTTCACATCCGGAGTTTTATGGGAGTCGCAATCAACAAGTTCGTTCTTCATGTTCCATCGCTTTCTAACACCCACGCCCCTCAACAGACAGCCATTTTAGCCTGCAGTATGCAGAGGGTGCTTATGGAGGCCTGATCCTGAACGGCCCAGCCACGGCCGACTACGATGAGGACCTCGGAGTGCTTTTCCTCAACGACTGGAGCCATACTGAAGCATTCGCTCTGTGGGACACGGCGAAGCTCGGAGGCCCCCCCACGATGGAGAATGGCCTTGTGAACGGCACAAACACCTACGACTGCTCCGGCTCGACGGACGCCAAGTGCCTGGGCACCGGGACCAAATGGGAGACCGTCTTCGAGTCCGGCAAGAAGTACCGATTCCGCATCGTCAACGCCGCCACCGACGCCCACTTCCAGTTCTCCATCGACGGCCACAACCTCACCGTCATCGCCAACGACCTCGTCCCGATCGTGCCCTTTACCACAGAAGCCATCGGCATGGCCATCGGCCAGCGATACGACGTCATCGTCGAGGCCAACGCCGCCGCCGGGGACTACTGGCTGCGCGGGAAGTGGAACACGGCCTGCAGCAGCAACGGCAACCCGGACGGCATCACGGGCATCATCCGCTACGACAACTCGAGCACGGCCGACCCGACCACCACCAGCACCGTCACCAAGACCGAGACCTGTGGCGACGAGCTGGCCGAGGACCTTGTTCCGTACCTGTCGCTGGACGTGGGCGTCTTCAAGGAGATCGCCACGGAGAGCCTGAACTTTGCCGTGGGCGGCGAATGGTTCCAGTGGACCCTCAATGACAGCAGCTTGGAGCTTGACTGGGAGAACCCTACCATCTTGCAGATGATGGACGGCCAGACCGAGTTCCCTCTCGACTACAACGTCATCACCGTGGGTGTAAGTCATGGGCTGGTTTCCTCGACCGTTTTTTTTTTCTCTCCCCGCTGACAAAGATTCACATACAGAGAACCGCGGATTCTACGACTGCCGAGTTCGTCGTGCTGGTCATCCAAGATGACACTGGATTCGGGTAAGCCGTCCCATTGCAATAAGGGTAAGGGAACGTTGAGCTGATCAAAACACCAAACAGCGTCTACCACCCCATCCACCTTCACGGCCACGACTTCTGGGTCCTGGCCCAGGACACCGGAGTCTTTGACGGCAACACCTCGGCCTTGAACCTGGCGAACCCTACCCGTCGTGACGTCGTCACGCTTCCCGGCAACGGCCACCTCGTTATCGCTTTCCAGCTTGACAACCCGGGAGCATGTACGTCCAGCCTTTCTCCCCCAACAAAGAAGAAGCATATGGCAGTAGAGAGACAAACCAGAAACTAATACCTTGCCTAGGGATCGTCCATTGCCACATCGCTTGGCACGCCTCCGAGGGTCTGGCTCTGGAATTTGTCGAGGACCAGAGCCTCTACACCATCGGCACGTCAGACTCAACTATCTTGCGGGACCAGTGCTCAGCCTGGAATACTTACATGAACACCACGACGTATGAGGCGTTCCCTCAGGACGATTCTGGTATCTAGAGGGCTCCAAAACAACGGAGTCGCCGAAGCGAATGTCCTGGCGACGTTCGATGTGAAACCACGACATATACAGCGTATGCTTATCATTGTATTTGTAGATAGCACTAATCTTAATGTGGATAAACCTCATCAGAACAGCGTCTTTCAGGGTCGTGAGGGTACGCTTGAGTGAGACGCCGTGCACAGTTCTCAGTTGGTGACGACGGAAACCAATCAGACCCAAGCAAAATGCAACATTGTGAATTTGCTCCCTACTGCCTGTACTGAACAACATGTTCTCTCTACCCAGTACTACTGTTGCTTTCGTTTACTAACCACCTGTATACACACACATCCTCCAAGCCTCCGAGTTGGCCTCCGACTCTAGTGACGTGTCTAACATCAAACACAAGCCCCTTTCGCCAGCCCTGCCATATCAAATTGCACTGCTTCTCTCATCTTCAACCGCAAATTTCACTAACACGAACAGACCTCTCAACCGTTCAACCACCAACTCCCGAACCCCCATCTCCCTGAGCTCCTGCGCTCCTTCCCACTGCCTTTGGGGCTCCTTCGCTTGCCAGCAATCATCGCGCCATTATCCTCCGTCATGCTCAGGTTCGTCCTGTCAGTCAGACTCGTCTTCGATTCCATGGCAGCTAGCCGCTGCCTCTGCACCATCAGACCACCCTCGATGATACCGGCCTTCCTGCGCCGCAGGGCCCTGCTGTCCGCGCCGCACGTAGCAGAGTAGGGCAAGCTGACAGAGGCAGCCACTGATGCTGTCGTGGACGTGGAGGTGTTCCGCCGATGGTGTTTCATACTAAGTCCGGAGCAGCGCCTGATTTTTTCCCAGATCTTGAAGGCAGGATCGGAAAAGCCTTCATCATCGCCATCCGCGTCGTGGGAATTTCTGCGATTCTCGTCTCGGACCTGCCCCTGTCTACGGGAAGAGGCCCATGCGGGTGGTGGTGGTGGTGGTGGTGCTGGCCGAGTGGGCGGCATCATATATAGTGGCTCCGAGACCCGCTCTCCAAAGCCACGGCCGCATCCTCTTGAGTTGCTTGAACATGACAGGTATGTGGTCTTGCGGGGTGTGATTTTCTGGGGCGTTAGTTTGTTGTGCAGGAGGTTATCCGCGGCGTCCATACCCTAATGAGCCGCGATGATCCCTACAAGGCGGTTCGGCGTGGGCGCTGGCGGCGGAGACCATGGAGATGCGGCATTGTATCGGTTGATGGCAGCCGTAAAGGTCGTGCGGATTTTCGTGTCTGACTTGGTGATGCCACTATTGGCCCCAGTCCTGCTTGACATGACTGAGGCAGACGAGAGGTTCGAGTGTCGATAGGTAAGGTTGATATTCAGATACTCGCACTGCGCGCTGCCAAGTTGGTTCTCAAGGTCCTCCATCAGCTCTTCGGACTGGGACCGGATGTGACCCCTGACGCGGGAGAAGTTGGTCAGGTCCAGTTCAATGTTCACCAGGACGAGAGCCTTGGAGCCCGCCATGAAAGTGCTATGATCCACATGTAAGTATCAAGACACCATGTAACGTTTCTAATCGGTCAACGCACTTGGGAGAAGCTTCGTGCTCCATCACCTCGAGCACCCTGCTGTGGGGAGTAGATTCGAACTCGACCCGGAGGTCATGGAGGAACCCATGGGCCGTTGCATCTGAATTCCGTCAGTACATCGCTGCTTTTCATATGTTTGCGACGCAACTCACCAAGCTCTTCGGAGTGTGATGAACGTGACGGCTTCCGCGATCGAGCCGTGACACCTTCTGACGAGTTTCTGTGCTTATGTCTGTGTACAGGTCGATGCAAGTCTGCCGTAACCTCCACTGCCACCCAGAAGTTGTGATAGCCGCTGTCAATAACCCGTGTATCAGGAGTGACACAAACAAATGGGGCGAGGAGCGCACTAGGCATCATGCCGTATTCATCATGGCACAGTGGGGATGTGAAGGGATCATCCGACGCATCATCCTCGTCACACAGCATCAATGGCGAAGGCTCGCGACGCGCGAAACTGTTGGCGGCCTTGGACCTCTGAATAGTGTCTATGAGCCCAGGAAATGGGCGATATGCGGTTGGCAGAGCCTGCTGCGTTTTAAGGAAGGTGAATTGGTCCCTGAAGCCAACGGCAGACTTCGTACAGGCTTTGCTTCTCAGTCTGGCCGAGCGACGAGATCGAAATGAGTCCATAGTGTAACCATCTCGGTTCGTTTGCCTGTTATGCAGATTTAAAAGCGAGGCACTAGTCGCTGGGACGCTATAGTCGTCATGTCCGAGATACCCTGTCACTATACTGAGAATCGGCGCACAGTTAATATTGGGGAGTTCATCAGGTCACAGACCTGTTGCAAGATAGGGCTCACGGCCAAGTGGTACGGGAGTCTCATCCACCTCCTCCATTCTGGAGAAAATCTGGCAGTTGCTGCGGCCCCTGATCTTGGGCACAGTCAATTGTCTCTCGCCACCAGGAGGCTCAGGGGCACTCCCTCGGCTCTCGTCCGTCTCCTGGCTGCACTTCCTTGGCGCCTGGTCGTCTATATCGACACACGGCTCGCCGCAAATGCTGTCCGATCGTTTGACGATGCGCAGTGGGAGGATGCGCTTCAGCAATGGCGGTGACACGGAACGGGCCGAGTCGAGAAGCTCCGGCCGAGGAGACTCCGACGGGGAGGATTCCATGCTGCCGAAGGACTTTGGATAATGGACTCTCCGAGGTTGTTGTTTTGGGTCTCACCCACTGGAACTCTCGAATCCGGTATCTGACGCTCGGAATCGGGCCACAAGTCTGCGGCAGAGACAGATGTGCACTTCCGACGTCTGTCAGGCTTTCTGTGAGGCACCCGCGTGGTTGACTTGGGTGTTCCAGGCGTAAGCAGCTTGAGAATGATGAAGGAAACACAAGCCACGAGAGTGATCGGTCCTACAACCCAAAACACGATAATACCGATATGATCACTCATAGTCAAAAGTGAATGCTGGAATGCAGATGGGTCATGGAATAGGCGGAGGAAGGGGAAGCAAAGCGAGCATGGGGTATCAATTCTAGAAGTCGGGCTTGGGAAAACATGTTGACTCTATGTCGTGGGTTGCCCTTCCCTTACGTCCAGCGCTGTGCAATCTCATGCGTCGGCGGAAGGCACAGACAGAGGATCGGCTCTTGCTGACTCGATGCCAAGTGTCTTGTAGAGATTGTCTTTGACCGTCTCGACTTCGGTGTCCACCATACTTAGGAATCGAATCTGCTATCCCATTAGCATCCATACCATCAGGCTCCGGTCTAGACGGTGGCGAAGCACCGAGGTCTGGATCACTCACCGTGTCATCACCCCCTCCAACTCCCCCGTACAGCACTGGCTCCGACAAGGACGCCGCAATGCCCTTCTTAACCCTCTCTTCCCAGACGCCCTCCCAGTTCCACTCTCCCGGCTTCCGCGCAGAAGCATCTCCCTCGGGCAGGTTGTTATAGCCGCGATTGGTCCTCCACGCATGCCAAGCGCCCGGGTTGCCGGCCGCTTCCAGCGGAACAGAGTCCAGCACCGTTTCATCATCGAACGTACTGCGGATATAGCTCAAGACTTCAAAGGTCGAGACGCCTTTCCTGTGCACTCCCAAGAATGATTTCGACCCGGTACTGCCAGAGCTGCCAGCTGTGCCACCAGTACCTCCACCACGGCCTGTGCTCAAAGGCGACCCATCGGACGCAGCAATCTTGGAGTTCGGCGTGCTGGAGTTGCTATCCCTCCCGCCGCCACCGCCGCCGCCGCCGCCGCCTGTGGCTCTCGACGATCTTGGAGGTGTTTGCAATGCCGACGAGTGCTGACTCGCTGTATATCTCTTGCTGCCGCGGCCGAACCAGCCAGGGAAGCCGTGCCTCAAGCTGAAGCCGCCTGGGGGCAGACGCTCTTCGTCGGTCGCGCTGACTGTCCCACCCTCTTGTATGTCGGTCGTATACATGTACGTGGTAAGAGGCGTTATCAGGGGGTGGAATATGTCGGTAGAGAATGTGACGAGAGGCGGAAGCGCGGGATACGTGTCTGGGAAGGAGATGTAGAATCGGAGGATGGCGGTTGCGTATGGTCCTGAGCGTGTCGGTTGGTCAGCTTGCCCAGTCGCGATTCTAGCGAGCAATCCACGTACCTTTCCGCACGAAGATGACACCTGACCATAATGCAGGATCACCGGGTGTCAAACTGACGAAAACGCCGGGAGGGCACAACTGTTTCAGTCCAGCACTGTGATCCAAAGAGCTGTTAGCTGTGACCGGCGCGTATCAGGAGAAAGCGTGGAAGTTTGACGCACAATTCTGCAAGGAGATTCTGCCGCCGTAGCGACGGCAGCATCGCCAGCTTTTCCGTGGCCATACTGACTGTTACTTCACATGAATGGCAAGCATAACCTGCCAGATGTGCTGAAACGGGTCGAGAGCTCGAGACGTCAAGATGTGCGCTGATGTTGGTGGACGTGGCAAGGGTTAGGGTGCGATGCCGTCTTCCCCCATTGGGGCGCCGGGGGGTGCCGGGGGG
>MUZH01003255.1:0-10930 GCA_003012965.1 Juglanconis oblonga
CTCCTCGCGAGAGACATCCCGACTCGGAGCGCCAGCCGAAGTTGTCGACAACAACCACCCACCACCGCGACTGCACCATGGCCACTCGGCCTCCACCGCTCCTTCTCACCAAGCGTCTCACCTCTTTTCTACACCTCAACCTCTCTGCCCAAATCGCCACTCTCCTCCTGCTGACCCCGGACGGCAAGCTTCTCGCCTACGCCTCCAGCCCGCCCATCCCCGTCGCCACCCTGCGCACACACGCCACCGTCGCCGCCTCGCTCTATGCCATCCACAGCGCTGGCACCGACCGGGACACCATCGACGCCGCCCTGGGACCAGCCGCCACTCACACAAGACCGCCTGGGAGGGACGGGCCGCCGCTGGCCGTGACCATCCAGCTCGAGAGCGGCACCGTGCTGGTGATACGCCGCCTCCGCTGCGGCATGCTCTTCGTGTGCATAGGGCCCCCCGACGGCCCCAGCCGCCCCCAGACCCAATACCAACAACACCAACACCAACACCATCCTCAACAGCAGACACACACACAGCTCCTGGCAGGGGCGATCCAAACTGCCTCCGGAGCCAAGGAACCCACCAACGGTCACCACACACCCTCCACGAGCCCGCCTCCACACCCCGCCGCACCCGGCTTCGGCTCGCCCTCCGAGGCCGCGAGCATTCTCAGCGCCGCCACTGGCCAGACCACCGCCAGCTCCATCATGTTCGGCGCTGGCACCGCCGGCGTGATGGCCACCAGACGGCACGTCGAGGAGCTGGCCAGGTGGTTGGATGAGAGGCTAGGGACGCTGGAGATGCCGGCTACTGGGCTCGGGGGGGTGGTGTGATGCTAGATGAAGCGACTGATTGGAAAATCCGAATAATGAATAATACCTGATGGCCGGCAAGACTGCGGGACTGATCCCCTGGACGCATCGAATTTGGGTGAGCGCGTGGAAACTTGGGCAAAAAATGGCTCCGAGAGAGAAAGGCTGACCCGCTCCCCCCCCCCACGAGGAAGCATGACCACCAAGCCTCTTGGTCCAAGAGATGCCGGCGGGCCAAAGCTGTGACGACACGCAGAGGCCCCTCTACACGGCTCAGAATCGCCAATGATGCATGGAGTCTCTGCAATGTGGACGATGCAGCCAGTGGTAGCTACTGAGCTATAGGACTCGACATAGGTAGCGATGGTGTATGTGTATGTATGTGTGCGAACAGAGACAAATTCCGCGACAAGAAGTCTGTCTTGGAGCAAATGATCAAATTCTACCAAGGTCGGAATGCCTCCTGGCCTTTTGTGCTGTATGATAGCTGCCATCAAGCCAGATCCACTACTTAGACCCAAGCCACACACTCCAATGCTCCGTGCCGCATGTGAGTTCTGTCTCACCATCCTTCCCAACCAGCCTAAAGCAAGAACGCCGCCGCATGCATAATACGTGACATTCAAAAAAAAAAGAAGAAAAAAAGTGGTACAAGGCGCCGTCGACTGGGCTACTTCAACCAAGCCCTCCTAATGATGGTTAGGACGAACGCACATGCTGCTCGCTCCATGGGGTCTCTCTGAACCCGTATGCAGCGACAGCCGTGACACAGTCCCCAGGTCTACTCGATGCTCAACCGCGTGATTCCGTCGTTCGTATCAATCATCCCCTGGAACCCCACACGGCCCTTGTGCGTCGTGCTCGGCCTCTTCTCGCCGCTCGCGCCATTCTCACTCGAGGTACCGGTTCCGCTGCCGCTGCCGCTGCCCTTCTCCCCGCTCGCGCCGCTGTTGCTACCCGGTCGTGGTCCCCAAGGCGCATGCTGCATCGGGCTCTGCATGATGGGCGAGTTGTGCACGCTCATACCCGGCGAGACAGCCCGTCTCTTGAAGTTCACCGGGTCAAAGTCCAGATCATCATCGCGCCTGCGCTTGCTCATATTAAAGCGCCGTGCGATCTCGGCTGCGGACGGTGGAGCGTGTTCGGACGGCGGCATCGAGGAGGAGCCACTGGGCTGTGGTGTGTTGTTATCGGAGCTGTTGGCGGTCGTGATGGGGAAGATGAAGCCATTGACTCCGGTAGGACCGGAGTTCACCGAGGGAGAGTCCATGGCCATGTCATCCATCCCAGACGAGGAACCGCGATGAGGACCGGGTGGGGGTGGAGTCGTCCTCGCGCCTCCCACGCTGCTCGTCTCGGAGAATGTCTCCCAGAATATCCTGCCTTTCGAGTTCTTCTGGGCTTGCTGCTTAAAGCTGCTGGAGAGACCGAGCGCATTGTCCACCATCATGGCGTCCTCAGACAGCTCCTCTAGCGAATCCTGGACCGGCATGCTCGGGCTGGATTGGGTTGTCGTATTCACAGACGCTGCTGCTTGTGATGTGGGACGGGGCTGTTCGACGTCGACGTCGCGCACCTGCCGGACGACCTCTGCTTCACGGCGAAATTCGGACTCGATCGGTGTTCCTTCTTCGGCAAGCGCCATCTTGACGCGTGCGAAGTTTCTCGACTTGGGCTGGGACGCCGTTAGTACAAGTTTCGATGGGCGGAAGAGCATGCAAGCTATGGAAAGGATATCATGTACCAGTAGGTTACTTCTCCGCGTGACGGCCCGCCTCACCACCCTATTCTGCCCGTCTGCGCCAGGCCCCAGCACACCGTCCACATCGACCCCCGGTTTGGGACTGTCTTCGCTCTCGCTTCCTGAAATGTGCAGCTGATTGGCAGCCCAACTGATGCTCTCGCGGCGAGCGTGTGGGGTCGCGATCTCTTTTGCGATGTTCCCGTAGGAAGACATGTTTGTCGGAGGCGACTTGGATAGCATGGAGGGACCAGCCGGGGTGGAAGGGAAGCCCATGCCAAAGGGACCGCGAGGCTTCTTCTTGAGCTGTTTTCGAGGTCGCTGCCGCTGCTGGAAAGATAGGAGGCTGTTGGCAGCGGGAGAAGCGCTTCCCATGGGGAGACCAGACCCTGCTTGGGGACCCGATGGGTTGTTCCTGGCCAGTTGAGGGGTCATGCAGTACATCTCCTCGGTATCCTCGTCCATGATGTCGTCCTCGTCGGAGCTTGAAGAAGAGTCGGAGACCAGGTTGGCAGCACTTCCCAACGAGGTCGAGATATGATGGCGGTCGTGGTTGCCCATGACAGACCACAGCGAATTGGATGTTTGTTCGGGGGCGCCAAAATCACCAGGCCTTCTGCTGGGTATGTTCATGCCCCTACCACCGATTGTGGGCGAAGAGTCGGGAGAGGCCTGGTTGGCGAGAGTGGTATGGTGGAGGCTGGTGGCGGCGCGGGAGAAGTCGAGACCTCTGGATCGTCGGGGAAGGATGTTGGTCGGGGAGGAGTAGGTCTGGGAGTGGTCAAGCTTGGGCGACAGAGGAGCGGGCTTGGGATACAGGGCGGCGGGCTGTTGGGCGGGAGGAGTGGATGCTAGTTGAGGGGGCATCTGCAAAGAGAGGCCGAGCGGGAATACGGTTCGGTGAGGCGTGACAGGAAGGGCGGCTACCGAGGAGGAGACAGAGTCGCGCATGGGAACTGAGATGGTGCTGTCATCTTTGGAAGTTCTTCGCGCGTCTGCTAGATGGACGGGGGTGAATCTCTGAGGGGTGCCACCTCCGTCGGACAAGGAGCGCGTTTTCCTGGAGGGCGTTCTCTCCGCAAGACTCGGGCCCGGGTTGAGGGCGACATCCACGTCTGGCCCGCCATCGCTAATGTCCATGACAGCCACCTCATCGTACTCGACGGTGGGCGTTGTCTTCAATGGTCGATGATCCATGGCGGTGGGCACGGAGACGACCGACTTCGGTTTCCAGCCGGCCGGACGCCGTCCAAGGCGGGGCACGTAGTCCGTCCGAGTTCACGTAGACGGCGTCTCAGGAAAATTTGGTGGGGTTTGGGTCGAGGGGTCGAGAAGTCGAGGAGAAGTCGAGAGGTCAAGGAAGTCGAGAAGTCGACATGGAGAGGATGGTATCATGCAAAGGTCCACACATCAGGAGAACAGACGACAAGTGTGGGCCAATAGGCAGTTCATTGTAGGAGTATTGGGAGGCTATGAATGAAGGGAAGATCTGGGGTGACGTCGGGGGAGCAAAGAGGTCATCAGTCAGTCGTGGAATTACTTGAGGAGTGCTTCGTCAACGTTCCCCGCTACTACCGTGCCAAGTGTGTGCGTGCCTACCTAAAAGCATTGACCATTCTTCGCCTCCGGGGCTGAGACGCTAGGCAAGTTCCGAGCGCCCGCCATGCCGACCCCAGTCGGGACTATGACCTCCTACACTAGCATTGACTAGTAATAATCTCCGTACCTGAATCCCTACACTACAACCACCTTATCGATAAGGCCCACAGGGTGAGCCACTTTGCTCTGCAACCCCACGGGGCCAATCCTCACTAAGACCTTGTCCTGGATTGCACGGTATGGGGCAAGGTAGGAGACGGCATCATGATACAAGACATACTAAGTTTGCTTCTTATTTAACCAAGCCAGATCTTGTGCCAAATGCCTTTTCAAAGCCGACCAATGTAAAACGGTAATGGACCTTGTTCTCCTTCACACGCTCGACCGCCTCTTTACAACCCTTCTCTGAGATATCCATCGTCTCCACCCACGGCTTGATGCCCTTCTCAGCAGCAAGCTTCAACATAGCGTTCATCTCCTCTGTGTCGATGGCGGGTCAGTTTCTTCAAGCACAAGCCCAGATACCTGGTGGACGGATGTACTCACGGTTGTTTCCCAGATGGCTTCCGGTCAGCTTAGCAGCATTGCCAGCGAAGGCCTGTGCCATCATCTCAGGCAAGGGCGCATCTGGCAGCCCGACCATGTGGAATTCGCCTCCAACCTGCCTCTTGTTAGCGAAACAATATACACACGTGTGTGTGTGTGTGTGTGGTTAGTGTAAGTCAAACATACCTTCAAAGTCGACAAATACGTCTTCAGGTCAAACGTATTCGTCATATCCGAGCAATTCAGGACAAAATCAAACGAAAAGGCGTACCGCTCCGCCCAGTTCTTCTCGGTCGTCAAGATGGCCTCCTTCGCGCCCAACTTCTCGATATCCTCCCTCTTCTGGGGCGAGTGTGTGAACGCGTACGTCTCTGCGCCCAACGCCACGGCCCACTGAATCCCAAGGTGCCCCAGCCCGCCGATCCCGCACACCGCGACTTTTTTGCCCGGCCCGACGCCCGCGCGCACCAGCGGCGAGTACGTCGTGATGCCGGCGCACAGCAGGGGCGCGGCGTCGGCGGAGGACAGAGCGTCCGGGATCTTGAAGGTGAAGTAGTCGTGTGCGCGGATGTAGTTCGCGTACCCACCGTGCGCCTGGGAACCGTCTTCGTAGTGAGAGTTGTACGTGTCGACCAGGTGCGGGCAGTAGTTCTCGTTGGCGGCTTTGCACTGGGCACATTGTAGGCAAGCCCAGACTTGGGCGCCAACACCGACGCGGTCGCCTTGTTTGATAACCTGGTGATAGGGGTCAGATATTGGAGTCCAAACCATCCCCGATGCTGAGTAGACTGATCATACTTTGACGTCCTCGCCCACTTTCACGGCTTGTCCCACCACCTCGTGACCGACACAGAGGGGTCCTTCGTAGTCGCCCCAGCCGCCGGTGATGGTGTGGACATCACTGCCGCACACTCCGCAGGCCTCGATCCGCACATCGATATCATTGGGGCCAAAGGGCTTCGGTTTCAGCTCATGCTTCTCAAATTGGTTCCATGTCTTGGGGCTGGCCACGCAGAAGCCCTCGAAGGTATCCGGGTACCCCATCTTGACTGTGTCTTGAACAACGAAGAATATCTCACACAAAAGAAGGGGGAAGAGGGACACTTGAGCAAGATCAGAATGATTGACGCGATGTCACACGCAATGTCACCGACTGTCACCGGCACAGACGAAAGAAGAGCTTTATATATTGCCATCCGGAAGAGGAACGTGGTGTGGCGTAGGGGAGGGCTGATGACGTCGAGAGTAACACCATAATGCCACCGCTTTTTTTGGTTTCAATGATAAATCGAATTACTTCTAGACTCTCAAGCCGAAGACAGGACCACCAGACTATCAGTACCGTATGGTGTCGGAAGGGCGTCTGACGTGATTATGAAAAAATCCTGTGTGTTGTTGCCTCGAGCATAGACCTTACCCAAAAAACTGCATGACCGGTCTAGTACTCGGTTTTCATTCGCTCACAACCGTGGGAAGAAACAGACTATAGACCCTACAGGCCCGACAGGGTGGTTGGCTACCAGGTAGTCTATGACGATACTGGGGCAGACGTTTCTCAAGATCAACTAGCTTCTAGAGAAAAGCCATGTTGTTGAATTCCAGTGACACCTAGGAATTTGAATATCCGGCCACTATGCTGATTCTTGTCTGGTGCCGGAGCCAATTGTTCGGCATTTGTGACATTGATGAAAATATAGTTGCGGAAACGTTCCGGGGGGCTCGGCCGGGCCCGGACCCACAGCCGAGCATCAGACCCTTGCGTGTGGAACAACCTTGAATTGACGTCAGCAATCGCTGCACGGGGTGGGGTGGAGTTGCAAAATACAACCGGCGATCGCAGTGTCTCATTGCCATAAAAGAAGAGACCAACTCACTGCTAACTCCTTGCTAACTCATTGCTAACTCACTACTCTGCGGAATACCTCACTGGCTTGTTCGTGACGCCCTATTTGCTGCTGCGGATGAGTGCCATCCGCGCCCTGCAGCGACTGAAACTGCAAGCTTCGCTCCTCGCCAAATCATCCTCCCAGTCACGCCCAAGTACGTGTGCGCTCTTCAACTCGTACTCTTGCTCTGATACTGACTGAACACAGCATTTCTCCGTCAGACGGCCGCAGCATTCGCAACCATGGCCTCCACCACAGATCCTAACAACTACAAGTTCAACCACTCGATGTGAGTGCTGCACTACGAGTCTGTGGACGGCCAGCATGTGAGACTCACCACAGAAACTAGGATTCGAGTGAAGGACCCCAAGGCCTCCGTCAAGTTCTATGAGCATCTTGGGATGGTGGTTGTCAAGAAGCTGGAATTTCCGGACAGCAAGTTTGATCTGTATTTCTTGGGCTACGACTCGCCAAATGCCCTGTCCCACGGCAGCAACGTCTTCGACCGCGAGGGACTCATTGAGCTCACCCACAACTACGGCACCGAGAATGACTCCGAATATCAAGTCAACAATGGCAATACTGAGCCTCACCGCGGCTTTGGACACACTTGCATTAGCGTCGTATGGTCTTGGCATTTCCCTCAGTCTTCCGTGTCTGCCTCGAGGAATTAGAAGGGACTAGCTAACACCCGGACTCTCAGGACAACATCCAAGCTGCATGCCAGAGGATCGAAGATGCTGGATACAAGTTCCAGAAGAAACTTACCGACGGGCGAATGAAGCACATCGCCTTTGCCTTGGATCCCGACGGATACTGTATGTCATCCCATCCTGCTCCCCCCCCCTACTTCCCAAAATCATCGTAGCACAATGCTAACTTCCCACAGGGGTGGAGATCATCAGCCGCAAGCCTGTTGAGGAGACCGAGAGCGTCAAAGAGACGGATGTCTCCACATACCGGATGAACCACACCATGATCCGGGTCAAGAATGCTGAGAAGTCTCTGAAATTCTACCAAGATGTTATGGGCATGAAACTCATGCGCGAGGCCGGAAATCCATCTGCCGGCTTTAGCCTGTACTTCTTGGGCTACCCGGGCCAGCAGGGTATGCCCCAGGGCACGACCGCTGACCGCGAGGGTCTCCTGGAGCTCACGTGGAACCACGGCACCGAGAAGGACGAGAGCTTCAGCTACCACAATGGCAATGACCAGCCCCAGGGTTTCGGCCATATCTGTGAGTTCCCAATTTTCACCCGTGAGCTGTTAGACACGGGCTGACCGGTCTTTCTTTCTTCTTCTTCTTCTTCAGGTGTGTCTGTCGACAACATCGACGCCGCATGTGAGCGGTTTGAGAGCCTCAATGTGAACTGGAAGAAGAGATTGACGGACGGTCGTATGAAGAACGTAGCTTTTGTTTTGGATCCGGATGGTTATTGGATCGAAGTTGTGCAAAATGAGAAGTTCAGTGGCAAGGTCAATTTCTAGGGGTGAAGATTGTCCTGAGGAAGGGAAAGGGAGGAGTTGAAACCCGAGAGTGAACAAGCTCGGGGTCCGGGTGCTTCATATGGGACAGGTCTGGGAACGTACATACATAGTCTTGTGGTTGATTGGCACATGACAAGACTATAATGTGCTTTCCTGGGGCCATTGTAGAATCTCTTTGGGCTGTCATCTCAGGCAGACTTCTGCAAGGCTGGCTAACTTCAGCAATGTGACACATGACCTGGTACCGAGTACTGAGGTGGTTGGAGTAGATATCAATATCCAAAACACTAGTCAATCATGCGGTCGGCCTTTTGATGAACAATTTCTTTTTTTGGCCTTGGCAAATGTGTGCAATGAACGTTCTGTTCTCGCAGCAATGTTCTCTCCGTCGAAACGTAGCCGCGCATTACTCTGGTTCCTTGAATCAAATACTAGAGATATATAGGTGTGTTGCGAGCCGCTGACGTGCATTAGGTAGTTCCCCATGGGGGACCGTGGGGAAAAAAAGAGAGAACCAAAAGCTGGGGGAAAAGAGGGGTGGTGTTGCCTCCCGCACCGGGGAACAGAAGCCGCTGACCGCACGGAGCGGCTGCATCTGTCTGCAGCGTCTAAGTTGTCGTCCATGCCTCCTCATACGCTACCAGCGTGAGAAAGCTGCAACCGAGGACGGGTCTCGCAGAAGGAAGTAAGGGGCGGTGTCTCGAATTGGTCCCCCTCGATTTTCTCCTTTTGCCTCCTCACTTTCACCTTGCCATTTCATGAGTTGAAGTTGACCCCCCCCCCTCCCAACATACACACGCGTCTTTTCTATGTTCTACTGCCAGTTACCCCACAAAAGTCTACCTAGGTGTACTCGGCTCAATTTGGGCTACTCTTAGCCATGGCTCCATCCGCCGTCTCCGAGACGTCTGCAGTTTCCCTCATGGACGAGGCCACCCCTCGCGTCCTCCTTCCAGAGAAGCTCTCCCCAGACGGCCTAGCCCTGCTCACCGAGGCCGGCTTCAAGGTCGACAACCGGCCCGGTCTCACGGCCGAAGAGCTGTTGTCTCTCATCCCTTCCTACCATGCCCTCATTGTCCGCTCCGAGACGAAGGTGACAGCCCAGGTCCTCTCTGCGGGATTCAAGCTGCGAGTCGTCGCCCGTGCGGGGGTGGGCGTGGACAACATCGATGTCGAAGCAGCCACATCCTACGGCGTCTTGGTGGTGAATTCTCCGGCTGGTAATATTCTGGCGGCCGCGGAACACACCATCGCCCTCCTGTTGGCTACTGCAAGGAACGTGGGCAAGGCAGACGCGGGCGTCAAGGCTGGGAAGTGGGAGAGGGGCAAACTAGTAGGTGTGGAGGTGGGCTCCAAGACCCTGGGAATCGTTGGGCTGGGCAAGGTCGGGATGGAGGTTGCCCGGATGGCGATCGGCCTGGGCATGAAGATTCTCGGAGTGGACCCGTACATGAGTGCCGACGTGGTGGGACAGAAAGGGGTCGAGATGGTAGCCGGTCTGGAGGCTCTGCTGCCCAGGGTGGACTTCCTGACCATCCACACGCCGCTGGCGGCGAGCACGCTGAACCTGCTGGGTGACCAAGAGTTCCGGATGATGAAGAAGACGGCCAGGGTGCTCAACGTGGCGCGGGGCGGGATCTACAACGAGGAGGCACTGATCAAGGCGCTGGACGAGGGCGTCATCGCGGGGGCTGGGATGGACGTCTTCACAAGTGAGCCCGTCGAGGCGGGCTCCACCGCGGAAAAGCTGGCGTCGCACCAGCTGGTGGTAGCCACACCTCATCTCGGGGCCTCGACGGTGGAGGCGCAAGAGAACGTGTCACTGGACGTGTGCACCAAGGTGGTGGCGATGCTGCGGGGGGGGATGCCCAAGGAGGCCGTCAACCTCCCTCTCATGCTGCCCGAGGAGTACAGGAAGCTGCAGGCGTTCGTGGGCCTGGTGGAGCGGATGGGCAACCTGTATACGCAGCATTTCGTGGGAAGCAAGGGCGGCATGATCGGTGGTCGCAAGTTCGAGCTCAAATACCACGGCGAGCTGGCGAGCGTATCCAACACACGACCGCTCCTGGCGGCGCTGATCAAGGGGCTAACGAGCAGCATCAGCGACAGCGGGGGACGGGACGTGAACATGGTCAATGCACCGCTCATGGCCAAGGAGAAGGGCATCTCGATCAACGAGACGCACGCGCGCGAGGCCAAGGACCCGGTGTATGCGAGCCTGGTGACGCTGCGGTCGTACGACGGGGGGCAAGGCACGGAGCAAGTGATCGAGGGCTTCGTGAGCGGGCAGTCGATGTACATCAGCAGGCTGGACCGATTCACGGCCAATTTCGTGCCCGAGGGCACGATGCTGCTGCTGCACAACTATGATGAGCCGGGCAAGATTGGCAACGTGGGTGTGGTGCTGGGGAGCCACGGGGTGAACATCAACTTCATGCAGGTGGCCAGCCTGGACAGGACGGTGCTCGCGGCCGGGGAGGACCATGGCAGTGCCAGAAAGAGGAAAAGGGAGACGGAGGCGCTGATGATCCTGGGGGTGGGTGGGGAGGTGACGAGGGAGGTGCTCGAGAAGCTGAGGCAGTCCGAGGGGATTCTGGACGTCAACCTGGTGAAGCTGTGATGGTCTTGGGACCGCGGTGACTGATGATGATGGTGTGTTGTTGTCTTGTCTGTCGAGGTATGCGAGAAAAAGAAAGGACATCAGTACATAAATTGTGTGTGCACAATCTAGGTACCCGTGTACCACAGTACTCGTGTACCACAGTTAGGTACTCGTGTACCACAGTACTCGTATACCACAGCACTCGGCATCGTCACATCGCCACATCGTCACATCGTCACATCTGCAAGGGCACACACGCCAG